>JAMKCH010035409.1:0-78457 GCA_023653785.1 Ophioderma brevispina
CAGGTCTGGAAGTCCGTCTCCATATCCACGTCTAGTTTTGCTCGCATGGCTGAAGTCGGTCTCCTCATCGCCCCCAAACATTTTTTCCGAGCGACGTAACCCAAAAATTCTAGTCCGCCGACCAAGGCCAACCAATCACAATGCACGAAGTCGGGGAATTCCCAGGGTGAACGAAATGTTTGCGTATTCCGGAGTCGGACAGGTTTGTGCCCGCCACCACCTGTCGGCTCTTTTGTGAAACTACGCGTACAAATGACCACACATCATAAAAGGTAAAACAGGGACTAGGGAAAATCCCGTCGTACCGAAGATTATTCCACAAGATGGAGAACTTTTTCTTTCTCTTGAAGTCTTGAAAGTTTGCACACCCCAGTTTCGTTCTACTACGTTTGACCGCGTAGAGATGTTATTCGAACTTTGAGATCTGGTAAATAACTGTGGGTATTATGGCGTTCAAGAACCCCTTTAAGATTATATGGACGGGCACCGCCGTTGATACATCTATACATGAGAGTAGTTTTAAAAAATCAGACCTTTGCTGGACATTCAGTCATTTGAGATCATCAAATATTTCACTAACATGTTTATCTCTAACCTTGCATCCTAAAGTAAGTCTTGCCACATGATTTTGGAGGATCTGATCCTATTAACCATACTTATTAGATGTACTTGTACAGATAGGACAGCAATAATCAATGTGAGGAAGGACAATTGCGGTGTACATCATACACCATGGTTGATTGGTTCAATGTACTGTCTAATTCGGCGAAAAACACCATTTTTTGAGAAATTTTAGAGGACTATTTTTCAATATGCATGTTCCAGTTCAAGGGGGGTCAAACCAAAGGCCAAGATATTTGAAAACAGGGAACCTGCTCCAATTGACATTGTTAAGGAATGACAACAAGGGCACGTAATAATATAGCAGATGGTAAAAATATTCCTATTCCCGTCCTTACCTAGATGGACAGTTTGCTTCACGTTTCACCAAAGTTAAAAATTGTCGACTTTGTACAATGGACTACTTTTCTTTTACAAATTTTAGAGATTATCATCAATGCATCAATTCTTGACACCTATCGGCTGTCCTATTTAAGGACTGCAGGTGTAACTTTCAAGCACTCGTGGCCGGCGGGGAATTTTGGAATACCGAAATTAACCTTCTTTTTTCAGAAGAAAGAAGAAAAAACTGATTGCAAAAATAAAGCTTTACTCGATAATAGCTGGAGAATAGCCTGTCTCTCTAAAAACTCAACGATTCAGTAACTTGTTTTATCGGCTTCGACTATGAAAACCAAGACGAATCTCTTAGGGAAGGGATAATTCGTGTATTATTCATTTACCTCTTTATATGATCCAATTACAAAGCTCGAAAGATAGGGCATTATAGATCACAGACTACACAGAGTATCGTTGGCGGGAGAATATCCCCGAAGTGAAATCCGACAATAAGATTAATTCATACAGCTTGTATTTCGTGGCCTTCAAATTTAACACAGACATTCTAATACGTTTATTATTTTTCTGCAATGTTGGCCAAAACAAATTTTTCGTTAAAGGGTAATATGTGTTTTTAACTAAAAGTAAAAAAATTCTAATAATGACTTGAAGAAGAAACTCATTGGCTTTGGAAAATACTCAAAAATAGGGAAAATTATTAAACATCATTGGCTACACCTTTTTATGGTAATTTAAAAAGTAAAAAGTTTTTTATTTTTTTTATTGTTTTCTTGTTTTTTGGTTTTTGAATTTCTTACAAAAACGTTTCTCGTTACTTGAAGCTAAACGATATTATGTGATTATGTCAACAAAAGCGCCACATACAAGAAGCAGAGATGTTTTCTTAAATAGTTTGAGTTGGATTAAGGATTGCTTGCTGCAAGCACTGTTTAGATAGTAATTATTCTATAAACGAAGGATCAAACAGTTTTATCAAAACAATTTATTATCAATAACCCTTTTTTTGCCACAAAAATCATTGTAAATATAAGCCATGCGACTATTGAGTGGGGCGAAATTGCCCGCCACAAAATCGATGTCGTTTGAGTCATTGGGACAACCCACCCACTAGAGGCTATCTGCCTAGGAAGGGCCGAAACTGCCAACACACGCTTTCCTTGTTATTTGAGGGACAAACACAAACGATTCCCGGGTAAGAAGTAAACATTGTCCGCGTAATAATAGTCCGGGAACAAGGGTGAACAATAGGGCAATAGATTAAGTTGACTCTTCAAGCAACATAGTTTCCACGATTTATTCCGTTATTGTCTATGGAGCCCCGGGACTGTTGTCCTCAGACGGACTATATTGATTTCACACCGGGATACTCCCTGACTGGCAGACATAGTAGAAATTCATTTATGATGCCACATGCCAAGGTTATCGAGTTGGGGAGCTATATTGCGATATGCAGAGGAATATTAAGGCTAAACTGGGGAGGGGGAGCTGGAGCTATATGAAAAACAAACCGATGCATGATTAACCAGTGACTCAGTTAGTGACATTCCCAGATCACTTAAACCAGGGACCCTCTTGGTAGACTGTACTAATGGACTTAGTAATTCAACATATGGCTGCCTTATGTTAACACGCAATAGGAAATTCTCCATCTATTCCCTAGGGTTCTCTGAGTATAATTTGTCGTCGAGAGATTAAACCCTACTTTAAACAGACAGTGGTTGTAATGTGTCAACATCTTTACACTATGCTGTCGTGAATTAAGCCATTTGACCCAATTGAGAAGGCGACTTAAGGGACTATGCGACTGTCTGGTGACCTCAATGTTACAAACACAAACGAAGTATCATATTTGTTTAAGAATATTCCTTTTTATGTCAAAAGAAAAAAAAGAAACCTTTGTAAATGCACCTCATTCACCTGTATAGCTTTTCACAGAACATTGGTGGATGTTCTAGGATGGTAGTGACTTAGACTTCTTCTAGAAATGTAGTGACCCAGTAAAATCTTACTGGACTTTTTCTATGCTTTAAGATTCCTGTAGAATGTCAAAACTTCTAGTGTTTGTTATTCGTGTCGTCATAAAAGTTGGACGATTCCAATTCATGTAGTAGGGGATGTATGATTATCCAGGAAAATCAATTATCACTTTCAAGTGGCGTGATTGAGGAGCCAACATTTTCAGCCCTCAGCTGCTGATCGATGCCCATCATACGATGATGGGAACCGGCATTGAAGAATGGAAGAAAACAGGTTGTTGTATGGCATGATATTAAAAGAAGACAAGCGTGACTTTATTGGAAGCAGAAAGTGATTGTCGTTGGATTTGAATTATACGGATTGTAGTAAAAAAGCACCAACAGGAATATTTCATTGGTAGAGCACCAGCGCTGTCGCCTTCGGGGCCTAGTTTTATCCGTTTTTTTAAGATAAGCACAACCCCTCCTGATTATATAAACCTCTGTGAAGGTGCCTGGGAAAATTCATCTTATGCGGTAGTCTCTTTTGTCTTAGATTAGTGTGTTCGAGGTTTTCTGCGGGCTTTGGACCAGACTTTCTTTAGCGGGGTTAACCTGGTTTTGTCGAGGGCTCAAACCTCACTTCCTCAGTGCATATTGCTGGAGTTGTTAAGTTGTAGCTCCATCTGTCTGAATGTCTTTGAGCTTCTGCGAGACATGATGGACCTAGCTGCTAGCAGCTGCAATGATGGATGCTGTATCGGTTATAGGCTTTCTCATTCCTTTAGGAATGCCCAAGGATTGCCAGGCATTTTTTTTTTTGTTGAATGATGTATTGCAGAAATCTCTGCTCCTACTTCGATGGTAAAGTGTATGTAGACAATCCACTGCTTTTTACAGTCAGCCACTAGATGTTGGTATTTGCAATTCTTGCATATGCATTGGATAGGTTCTCCTCCAGAGGGACCGTCAAGCACTATGAGATAGTGGTTGGTTTTTGGAAGGAAAGATGGTGATATCTGGTCTCTTAGTATCTTAATGATTGCTGGAGGGACCGCTATTTGTTTGTGTTCTCATCCATTCAGGAATATTTTTTTTGTTTTTTGTTTCCAAGTCATTGGCCCTTCTTCAGAATGTTGGTTGGCTCGGTCTTAGGCATTGGCATACATATACATACAAGATGACATACAAGGGCAGGCAAGTCCATTCCTCTGTAAACTCTTTCACCTCGTATATAGACAGAACAACCACGATGCTAATCAAACACTAACATTTACTGAATAGCTCAAAAGGGAATCATGAAATTATATTTATTTAAATTTATTTAGAGGTTCAGGCCACAGACCACGTGACCTTATTATATTATATATGGACATTCCTCACAGGCTGGGTGAATATGAATCCATTACACACCAACGGGACAACACAACACACACACACACATAAGCACACACGCACACACACACCACACACACACAACCACACTATGGCACTGACTCATGTACTGAACTCCGGTACTAGACATCATATGACATGTTTAATATTGACGAGTTTGGAGTTGACTATTTAAGTTGTTATATATTTAATTCAAGCACAAAAATGATTTCAAAAAAGGGCCTCAAGGGGGCCAGTAACACATGAACATTTCATAATGAATGTTGAACAAAGTAGTAAGAAGAACAAAACACCACGGACGATGATCCAGACTATTCTGATTCTGTTGGATGGAAGGGAAAAATAATGGACAAGGAGGTACAAAGAGGGTCATTTGCATGATAGCTAATAGAAACCGTACCCTTTTCATACATATTGGATCATCATGAAAGTTTTAACAAATCAAGAAACGTGTTCCCAAATACAATTAGTACGGGAATGCAGTCATATGATACCGAGATCCAGGGGAAATGAAATCACAACATCTTTCTGTAAACTTAAGATGAGAAAGAAACAGCAATTATCAAATCTCTCCTTAACCCACTTTGCGGGTTTACTAAGATGAAGTAGTAATTCGGCGAAGTGGAACAAATTTAATAGGTGACGCAAACACAATGATGACAGTTATTACTGGTCGAAATTCTAAATAAATTCCTCGTTAGAAATACTCACATTTCAAGAGGTCAGAGAAAATAGTGAAGGTTTCAATGACGAGAAGGAGAAATTGAATTTTAAGAAATTTGGAAAACAACCAGTTATATATTTGGAGTTTTATCCAAAAATTAATGTCAAGAGGGAAAAGGGAAAAACAAATACAGTTTTGAAAGAAGACATACAGAAACTAAAAACAAAAAATTAGAGGTGAAGGTAACAAGGAAACATAATCGGTTGTATGGGAGAAGAGGGAGACATTTAAATTTGAAACAAACACATGACTCACATTGTTTATGTTCAAACACCACGAAAAGTGATAATACAATTTTATCAGTAACGCGATGACTTTAGCGTTAAGATGTTTGACAGGATAAAATTTCCAGTTACTTCTGGAGTTTCATTTCCGCTCTCCTACCACTCGTGAAATTTGTAATCAATTATGGAGCGTCTGGAAATAGTAATAATATTTCGGTAGTTAGACTTGCAGGTTAGCTACAAACGATGTGTATAGCTTTTTTTTTTTTTTTTTTTTTTTTTTTTTTTTTTCCCACCCAAAGTTCCCTCCCTCAGCACCAGTATCGTTTAATTTTTTTTAATACCTGTAATAGATGAATATTTTTTTTGCAAACTACTCTAACATTATGCTGGACGTGAATGCGCAACCACTGACATTGAATTTTGTTTAGTGCCAGTAATTTAATAATAATATAATAGTCCCCACTTATAAAGCAGCATTACACAACAATGTTGTCTAATGCGCAAAAGCCATTATTATTACGCTTGCCATCAGGATTTATCACAATCATGTCGCTTCGTCAGGTGTGCTGCTGGCCAATAGCAACTACGATTGTAAATGCCTCATACACAGCTCCCCATTTCACTCTGGGTGGAGAGAGGCAAGCGATAATAAAGGTCTTGCCCAGGACACAAAACGGTGACCCAGTGGGGGTTCGAACTCACGGAATTTAACGGTCATAAAGTTTGCACTTTTCACTAGACCACACGCGCTCTAATTTACTTTAGAAGGACCAATATAACAATTATTGTGGTAGTGTTTAAGCTTCATTGTAATTGACTTAGATGTGAGAATCCAAATGTAGCCAACTCCCATTGACACCATGATCTGCTTCCCGTAAAAATCGCGTATACAAGCACCGGTGATATAATAGGACCATTTCGGAAAAACCGGACAAGAGAGAACATATTTGAATAGCGCCCCGTCTTAGATATTCTTCAGTATGAGCTACTACTTCGCTGGTGTTATATGACTCCAAATCGCTCGTTAGTTACTATTCAGCAAACTCATTCCTGCAAAACCCCTCCCTGAACCATGAGACAATCAAATGACAAGATTTGTAAAAGCTGTTTAGGCCAAGGTCTTATTCGTAAAGAGATGCCACGTAATCAGATTTGTTTGTCCCCAGCAATCGGTCTAAAAAATCACAGGACAAAGGGACCACATTTAGTGCAATGATTTTTTTTTTAATTCTTGGTTGATTGTTGGACGATTACTGGGGCAACGAATTCCCATTATGTAACTCTACAGTGAAAGATCTGTTAGAGCATGGAAATAGTTTCAAAGACCTTATCACGTTGCAGCCTTTTGTATTTTTAAAACACCCCATGATCCAATTACCGGCTTGAGGTAATGCGATATCCCCTCTCAGCAATGAGAGCTGCCCAGCCATCAATCAGACATATGGATTCTTGCCCGAAATAATGATCCAACTCACATCAAATCAAATTTTATTTCATTCAACATAAAAATACAATCAAAGACAATATAATATACATGATAAACCATAATGGTGAATGAGATGAGGACAATGCTAAACGCCAAGGTGGGATTGCAGGCCCTTGAAACTGTAGGTTACAGTAGTTGACTAAGAATAGGTGGAATTCGAACACTAGCAGGAAATTGTACGTAATATTATGTAATGCAAAAAAACAATGTAGTTAAGTGCCGAAATCCCGATTCAAATCAAAAGATTAATAAATATAGATCCACCATGCTATATTTCACACGAATGGACCGGATCTTTTCAACCAGTCCAAGCCTTGAAAGCTTACTGAAAATAGGAGATTTGGCTGTTTTCCTTCGAAAAAAAGTTCAATGTTTTCTAAACTTTTGGCAAAAATGCCACAATCAGATATCGGTCAGAATGACCAGAGTCCCGGCCGACCCATATATTTTGCTTGAAAATAGTTAGTCTTGCTTAGTGGTCAAGTGTGAGGCGGTTGAATAGATTACCTGAAAGGTCCAGTCAAGCGGCCCTTGAGTTTTGCACACAATCATGGTAAATGAGAGTAAACCAGGGGTAATCGGATTAATAATTGAGCATCTTATTTTAGAAATCAATAAGTCAATCATCTAAAACAATTTTCCACATTCAGTGTTTCTTTGATCCGTACCCGGACAACTGGGGGTCATTGGGAAATTTTCCCCCTTTCACATGATTGCCTCGGTACGACTCGGCGAAGGAATGGAGTCAAAGACTTACTTGGATGTGGATTACTGTGTGGTGTGTGAAAGTATGTTGTGGGTTAGTCCACAGTCGCGAAAAGCGTACACACATGATAGGTCCGAACGGAGAGTTAACTCAACCGATTATGTGGAGCGATACATAGTTTCTATTCCTAAGCTGTTATGCAAACTTTACACCGTTTGCTTAGCTCTGTGATGCAAATTTCATATCAAGTATTATAATTCCAAAACAAAAGACAGAAGTACAAGTCCCAAAAATCCCCATATATAAACACAGGCCCGTACGCAGGGGGGAGGGTACCCCAATTCGAGAAAAGGGAAAAAAGGTTCACTTTTTACTGAAAAATTTGATAACAAAAGTCCAAAAATTTAGCGAAATGTTAACACCAAAGTCCACCTTTTGGTGAAAAATGTCAAAAGTCCAAAAAAGGACCGTTGACCCACTTTAGGGGGTTAGGTCAATTTGAACCCAAAAAGGTCCACTTCCGAAAAAGGTCCACTTTTTGAAGTCCCGCACCTACCCCCTCCCAAACAAACAAAAAAAAAATCCGGCCCTGTAGAATAAAAGGACATATAGATAACAGATTAAAATCCATGTTTTTCAAAATATGTTTGAACTGTGTTAGTGTTTCATAAAAAGTATGAAAGTGAAAATTAAGGAAATATTTAAGGCATATTCTTTTCCTTCAAAGAAATAAAATGGACAATTCCCCCCTATTACCTTTTCCATATTAAAAAAAGAGAGTAATACATAAAAACGAAGTTCAACCATAACAAGCTCTCAAAAAAGCATCATAGAAATAAGACAGAAATAGGAAGACATTTTTTTGGAAAATAATTCCATACTAATGCTGTGATTAGTTCGGCGTAAAACACCGTGCATAAAGTTGCCCTGTGGACTTTAACGTTTACTTTTACTCAACCAGGAATTGATCGGACTTATTTGGTTAAATCTTGTTGATGGTTCAATCAGGATTCCATTATTGGATTGATACAAGATGAATAGGATTATAACATCGGCGGATTTATAACATCGTCAGTGAATTCCATGTAAGTTCTCACAACAAAAACACGTACAGCAAACCTGAAAAACTCAATTGATATCAATCGTTAATAGAGCACAAAAGTCAGTTTGTCGGTCATCTCGCGGTACACTGCACAAGAAAGGGCAGCTATCAAGTATGTAAACATACCATGAATTCCAGAAATGTAGTATAACAGGTGGCCTATTAAGACCTTGGGATTTCTCCCATGGGGTAAGAAAGCATTTATGTAATCATTAAGGACATGTCGTCATGGGATCTACTGCAGTGATAACAACGTTCGCACGAAGAGCGTGCAAAAAACCCACCTTATCAGTTAGAGGGCCTATCATTTTTTTCTCTCTGTCCGGCATTTCGAATATCGTCCTATTATAGGCACCGGTGCTGTATACGCGATTTTACGATGGTTATATCTACGTTAGTTTTGCAACGTTAAACATATATTGAAATCTCTGGGAGTCTTTGGGAGTTAGTTAAGACGTAAGTTACTATTTGCCGACGTGCATAAAACGTCTTTCCAAAATGTTCTAAATTGAAACGCATTTTGTGACGTTATAAAACTTTTTTTAACTTGTAATGTCATTTCTGTAACGGTTTCAAATCATGCAACATTTCCATTCGTTTTAATTCATGAAAAGTGGCATAATAAATTCTAAATAAATCAAGAATTTATTAATAAGTAAACACAAAAACGTTTCTCAAACGTTTAAATTGGTTTTAGTTTGTTTCGTGTTTGGACATAGATGCTAGGCCCTATATAGTTATAGTTAATAGGATGGACTAAAAACTAAGGGCCGTATTCTCAAACGCTGTTTAAAATAAAAACGGTGGTTAGGCCTAAACTGAGGTTAGCTAAAAAGAAGTGGTTAAAAAAAACGCAGGTTAAATATTTTAACAAGTCGTTTGCTAACCACGGTATTTAACCGCCGTAAATATCATCCACTGACGTGACTATCTTGCCGATATCATACGGTGCGTGAACAAAAGTTATATGCCAGCCAATGCCTTCCGTAGTTGTAAATGATATGCAGGAAGCCCACGGGTTACTTCAAGAATGTCGCGTTACGCAAGGAGCTTTAGAAGATGTTGAATGATGGAGACAAACCCCGGGCCTATTTAAAAGAGTTTTATGTCGTTGTGCCGCACTGGCTATCATCAATATAAACGATAACACAAGCATGAAATCGAAGCAAAGGAAAAATGGACGAGAGGAATTCAACTGAGGACTCGGAAAAAGAAAAGATAGAGAAATAAAAGGCGGTTAACGGGTCTAACTACGAGTATCACATCTAGCTGAAACATTCAGGCATTTGATGAAAACGTGAAGTGACACGCCTTAAACATCTTAAGTGCCTAAGGTGTTTTCCTTACGTACGTTCCATGGAACCCCCCCCCCAAAGGAAAACCACCTTCCCGAGGAAATTTCAAATGAAACTCATAACACATTGAGGGGGCATAAGAGAGGCCACAGGTGCAATATAAATGAGTTACGATGTATCGTCTGGAAATTAGGGGCAAAATCATTGTTTTCGAAATGCGTAAATCGGTCAAAAAGTAGTATGATTTTTCCGCGACCCTGCTCCACAGCCACACATTGCAATCATTTGATGTTTATATTGCTGTTTGTAGAAGGGACCAATTACATTATATTAAACACAAACATTACCATTGTGTACATTCTTGTATTTTTTGCGGGGGGGCGTGATTTGCCATAGGTTTGTACAGCAATTGCCGCGCAGTCGTTCGATGATGGAATCACGCTTCTTTTCAGCACATAAGGGTTATTATTTTTTCTGATTATGTAATTAATTTTGTTTCATGCAGTATGAAACATAGATAAGCAGAAAAATATTTCTGGCAACAGGTTTGCTATTTTTTATTTTTAAATCACACTCGCGTTGGTGCCTACGGGGGGTTCATAGGGCCCAAGCTAATTATCTCATTAAAGGGTAAGAATTAGTAATTTTTTTATGGAAAGAATCGCATCGATAGTTCACAATTACAAAAAATGAGATTCGAAAATATGTTTCACGAGTGAGAAATCGCTGAAAAACCAAAATATTGGGTATCTATGGAACCCCCCCCCCCCCTAGGCATTAGTGTTAAACTACCCCCGGACCAAGTCTAAGTTTAACAACGTTTTTAGGCATGTTTACGATGTTAGGTAAAATTTAAACAGCGTTTAAAGATAATCATGCTTTGAGAATTGCTTAATTTTAGCGGGCGTAAAATGCGAGTTAACCAGGGATACGTTAACAACGTTTGAGAATATGGGCCACAGTGTTTTTAAAACGTTTGCAAAATACACTTCGTTTCGGCCATGGGAACATTATATTTTTATCATCGTGCATCTAATGTTTTTCGGTGTAGTGGTTTCAAAATTTCAGTGTAATAAAAAATAGGTCACTTAATGGTCACTCAGTTTTGAAAAAAAGTTAAAACCACTCATACAGTTAAGTGTCCTGACTATATAAATATAAATTAACCTTCAAAAGTCTAGACGTCTAGGCTGGTGTAGTGTTATGTAAGTATTTAGAATTGCATGCCAAGGGTATCGGGTTCAATTCCCAGTACAAGTAAGTGGAAAATTGGGCATCTATGCAAAGTGCTTAATGCAGATTCCCTCGTTGCAATATACCCCTCCGATTTAATGACATTTACGTTTTTTTTCATTAATTATTAGCTTTTTTACTAGGCAATTTAATTATTTAAATGTTCTTTTAACATCATAACGTTTTATGAACGATATGAGACCTATCAAGAACATTCCCATCTAACGTCCTTATAACGTTAAAAAGTGTCTACACTTTAAGGTATTTGGAAGTAAACCTAGAACGTCCAGATGACCAAAGCCAAACCATGTCACACGTGCATAACGTTCCCACAGGGTAATATGTAACCTGTGCAATTATCTAATGTGGAGCGCCATATGTCAACGACTAACCAGCTGCTAACCGTTTTAATCAAAGAGAGAGAGAGAGAGAGAGCGTTTATTACCTCACTCCAAGTACATCTATATTGAACCTGGTGAGCATCCTGGAGTTACTCCTCTGTCCTGATGGTGATGTCTCCACAGATTGAGAACCGGAATTCGCCAATCTAAAGTTTTTCCCTTTCCTTGCAGAAGTGGGTTACCAGGAATCCGATCACGCCACTTACCTGTGGTTTTGTGGAACAACAGGTTTGAGTGATTAAAATATGTTGACCTTTGTATATTGGATGTGTTACAAATGTCTGCAACTCCCTGGCTATTATGATTTTAAACCGAAATTGAAAAACTAAACTAAAATATATCACAGCTTACTTACTACCAAGTTATGTCTTGATTTCGAAAAACCTTGATTGAGAATCCCTTCATAATTTTTTTTCAGAAGTTGTTTTTAAATTATTTTTGTCATATTAAAAATGAAATCAAGGAAGGATTGTTTATGTATTGATAACACGCTTGCCAAGCATTGGTATATCACAAATCATTTGTGGACTCTATCAGAAAAAAAGTTGTATATATTTTGTATATTTGTTTAATATTCTTGACCTGATTGCATATATTGTTACCCGATACAATGTGTTACTTGGTTGTTTTTTGCTATGCTGTGATTGCCGTGTTCTGAAACACAAAATACTTGATTGAATTTTGTTTTTATTCCCAGTTTGCAGTTTTGGTTGCTAACCCGCGACATACATTCAATGTAAAGTAATAGTTCTTGATGAGACCGATTTCACCGAAAGAAACGTAGTTGACAGCTTTCATCTATACAAGCGAGAAGTTTTAAAGCGTTTTTGTATTCCGCTATAGTGCCCTATCTGATTTAGGTTAATATTATCTTTGAAATTCCTTATAAGCCCCATTGACTAGATCACCTTGTTTTTAATTTGCAAAGCAATAACCTTGCTTGACACAGTAAGTAATAAGAAAATCTTTTCCAATGGAAATATATTGACAAAAGGAAAAATGTTCCCTTGAAAGGAATCAGCCAGCGAAAAGAAATCATCAACTATTTTTGTTGCGTCTTGTCGGGTATATTTTATTTCTACTAGGTAATTAGGGCTATTATATCGCCAGTAATTTGGGCGATAATCAGACCGTAAATACCGTAATACGAACTAATATCTAAAAATAAGATATTTTGGATAACAAACTTCAAATTCATTCTATTCCTTCTAATCCAACATATCTATAAACCATTGAGGATTCACCTTCTTTTTAGACTTAGAGTAATTTACAATCATACAACTTTTCTTTCAATTGTCCAATTAAGTTATTAATTTCTTATGGTGTGTTAAACAAGCGAATAAAGTGGCCCGTTCATCGTTTTTATCCCGCTAACATTTTTAGTTTAATATCCGCTATTGATAAGGTACCTAATTTATATTTACATTAATATCATTTTTTCTATAGAGAATACAACCAAATTGTTTCAAGAAGATCCAAATGTCAAAAAACCCTTACATTCTGCAGGTTCTGCAAAGATATGTTAGTATTGCATACTTATTGTTACCATTCAGAGTTAAAACGAAACGCCTCAAGGGAAGCCTTTTTTTACTAATTAAAACATATATATCATATCATTGAAACCGGCGACATATTAGGTTTTGACAATGTTAAATCAAAATGGTGTCACAAAACAAACTTGATTTTATTAGAAATGTTCAACATTGGGGGAAAACTATGTCTGAGTAACAAGGGGCGTAATGATTTTTAGCGAGAGGGTTTCTTTATTATATAAAGGTCATGGTCCGATCGCTAATAGCCTCGCCCCAGGGACCCCAGATTTTCGGACAGTGTCACCATTTGTGTCAGAAGAAACTACTATTTTTTCTCATTTATCCTGTGAAATCCTATGGCTAATGGACGTATAAGAAAATGCTCCATTTTTGTCGACCATATTTTAACACATACTCTAGTTTGATTACAAACTCACCTTTTTAGCTCTCATTTCAAAACGGGTTGAAATATCGGTGCGCAACTTTACTATGGGGTTTTCGGGTGAAGGCATTCTATCAAGATTAAAATTTATAGACTATATGGGGGGTCACCCCTTTATGTAACGATAGAATGGGTGGCAATCCCCAAGTGGAAGTGATGCAAACCTGCCTGCATGCTTGCTTGCTTCTTGATCGTATCAAAACAACAGAAGTTCTCAAGTATGATCCAACCGGAGATGGATACAATTTCCGGCTGCTTCACTGAATTTTGCTTGGTCCTGTGTGTGTATTGTTGCTCCAACATGGGCAGACAAGATATGTTCCGTTGTCTGTGGTGCTGTTTTTCCACAACCACAGGCAGTGTGCCCGATTTTCTTCCAGGTAGCCTACTTCTACAAGGAAAACCTAGATCGACGTTCTTGCTGAGGACATCAACATCTACGCGAGTGTCTAAATAAAAAAGCTCAATAAGCGGTATTATTGCCCCGCACTAGGCAAGGCGTGTGGAAGCCTATACGGCAGCTACACCATGTCTACCGCGGTAGCTACTGCAGCATAGTAAACACTGGGCTAATTGTCGGGGCAGTAGCTGCAGACAAGTGCTTCAAAGTATATACATGATGTGACACTCTGCTGTACCTACCCCAATGGCTACCCAGGAGTTGCCCACAGGCGGAGATAAGGTGGATGTCGTGTAGACAGTACGCAGCTACCACGTAGCCTCTCCGCGGTTACCACTACGCATTTTGAAGTTGATAAAATTTCGAAATGAGGCGTTAAACCCTTTTCTCTGTTTAGTCGTTTTTTGATCGTTTTTTTAGGAAAGTCACTACGAAATTCAAAACAGGCATCATAAAAAACCAAATATCTATGCCAAAAATTATATAACTTGGCCATGAGAAATATCACGCATGCTAAGAGCCGGTGTAACCACAAAGCTACTTCGCGACAGTACAGACAGCCGCTGTGTGTGTAGAGTATCCATCTATCTATGCGGAAAAAAATAGCCGGAATCCTGGGCCGGCGAGTGTCGTCTATTTGGAAGATAATTGTTCTACACTCGGTGATAGCGCGTGCTAACTGTCTCATGAAGAAATTGGCCGTGTACTTGTAATACTAGGGTTTTTTTGTCAATAAGCTTTGCTAACTCTAAACCCGAAATCATCTAATACATTCACAAATATTGATACTGTTGTGTTAATTGGTTTAATGCTTTAAATTTGATTCCCATACAAACTTTACCTTCTTTTTCCTTATGTACTATCGTAGCACAAGTGTGGATTTTCCGGGACTTATGTTATTTCTCAAATTCTAGCGTTTTTCTCCCGGGATTTTTTTTTTTCTGAAATTTCCGCTTAGTACTATTTGAGCCGTGTTATTCACAGGAATGTTAGGCTCATGACTCTAGCCCATGCCAAAATATGCGTACTATTCCCATTCGCTGTAATGATAGATGCAGGTGGATTTTGATTGCGTGTGACCAGAACTGACAGTTTTCATAGGTAATGGGAGTCAGGTTTTAACCTCTTGGGGTCTGACAACGATTTTTACTGTTCGTTATTTATATTCCGCCAGACCTTATCATATCATATGATCGCTGAGGGTCAGTTTGGTTTTGTAATGCTATTTAGGAAGGTTTTACACCAAGCACTACTATGCTCCAGTGGCGTAAAACCAGCTTGGCAAATGGGGGGGGGGGGCAAAGGGGTGCCGAGCATTTTCTGAGGGAGGCGAATTTGGGTCCTTTTCCATAGACACTTACTAACGGTCGGTTCGTTTTGGGGGCTAGCTGGGTAGAGGGCCTCGACTTTTGACATGGGGTACGCCATTTGTTAAATGATCCAAACGTAGTAGCAAACGTTGATTTGAAACTCCTTGGTACTCTAGTTGGTAAACAGAGTTAGAAATATTCTTCTCCCTAGATGCATCCGAATTAGAAGGCTAAAACGAGCTTTTGACACAGTTATATACCAGCGAACAAAAAAAGGGGAGAGAACAACAAGGTAATTCTGATCATTTTATAGACCCGCAGTAATTAGTTTCCGGTTCATTGGTCGAGATGCATCCTTTGATGCGTACCCGCATTCAGGAGGAGTTTCTGCTCCTTTGTCCCTATTGAAGTTGTTAAGGTATATTTGATGTTTCAAAGCTTCCACTAGTTTTCTTTCAGTCCAGTTAGTGTTCCTGTCCAGATTTTTGTCTTGTCCCATCAACTGTTATGTTGGTTGTTCCACACATGTTCGGGGATGGCCGACCTTTTGTGTTTGGTCCCGTCTGAATCCTTTCCTGTTCTCTGGTGTTTCGTCAGTTCTCTCACTCGTTGTTTTCAGTGATCTCTGCCGGTTTCACCAAAGTGCATCTTTGGTACATGATCCACAAGGAATATAGTAGATAACTCCAGATTGGATTCCTTAGGCACGGGTCTTTAGGGTGTAGCTATTGGTTGTCGCAGAGTGTTGGTAGTCTTGAATTACACCCGTATTTCTTCTTCTTTAGAACTTTGCGAATAGAAGCCTCAGAAGTACCCGATACGTAAGGAAAAATAACTGTAGCGTTATTAGTATGATCATTGGTAGAGACAGTACCGGCGTATCGCGAGGTGAAGTCATGAAAGACTTGAAGAGTTATTGTTCAGCTCCAAAGCTTGTTTGCTGAAGCCTTTTCATATTCTTTTTTCCATATTTCGGCCGGAACATTTGTCGGCTCTTTGGAAACAATATCGAAGTCACGGAACGTTTTGGCTGACCACACATTTGATGATGAGAGTCAAATTTAATTATTGGTCGTGTGGATTTTCTTGGGCGATATACAGTCGTGTCAACAGTAAGGTCAGGCTTTCTATGGACCAAACCTCAGAAAGCGATCTGTCCGTTGGTCTGCTCTTCACGAATGAATGTGATGACATCCTTGCGAAAACTGTTGAGGTGGTCAAAGAAATGGTCTCGATCAACAACACATAAATTGTCGTCCACATAACGTTACATATGGCGCGGTGGATAGGTGCACTAAGAAGTTCTTCCTGTTCAAAATGACTCCATATTACAGGTTAGCCATCGGTGTAAACCGGAGAACCCATCATTAACCCATCTTTTGGGAGTATAGATTACCTCAACATGAAGTACTCTTTATTTCAACAAAACTCCAACATCTGTTTCACGTCAGCGATGTGGAGGGATGTCCGTAAATTAGTGTCCCGTCATCTTTGATACGGTCCATGGTAATGGTCAATGGCTTTCTTCAGAGGTACTTTCCGAGTCTTTGAGGATGCACATAGATATGAACGTAGCAAAATCACACATTTTGGATAACTCCTGGGAAAGGTTAGTGCCTTCCAATTGGGATGCCTCAAGGAAATAAATATTATTTTTCTACTCAATACAAAAGGTGGTTCAAGGTTATTTTATTTGCAAGGCATGAAATCCTCCTTTTTTTTTTTGCCAAAACAGACAACATTATAATTTTGATGATGTGATCATCTCATGTCCTCATCATTCATCTGACAACAACATCGTTATCAATCATCATCTACATGTTTCCATGTTTGTGATCTTTTACATTGTATTATACAATTTATTACGAGGGTACTCAGATTTGTTTTGGTCGCGTGCGGCTGAGGACTCGAACCCCTTACCCCTTTCTAGGATTTTACTTTCAAGTATATATCCATTTTCGAAAATTTGGTTTTATCTCTATATATTGAGCTTGAGGCATTTTTTTCAAATAAGGTTCCATGTCTAAGTTTCTAATTTAAAAAAGCACCCATGCCTACGGATTTTTCGCGAAAACCTAACCCGGTAGAGCGCCAATCCCCGTATACCTATAACTGAGGAACCGGGGATATAATTCTATGCATCCGTTAGTCTGTTGTGTGATATTAAATCAGTATTCACACGTCGGATGGACCGTAAAAAAAGCACAAGTGATACCCATAAATAACAGTGAGCTGACCGTAAAATCGCGTATACAGAACCGGGTTTTGCCTATAATAGGACGATTTCGACATCCGGACAAGAGAGAAAAAATGATGAGCGCCTCAACTGATAAGGTCGGTTTTGGCACGCTCTTCGTGCGAACGTTGGTTATCACTGCTAGTAGATCCCAGAACGAAACCCATGTCCTTAATGTTTAAATTAAAATCTTTCTTACCCAGGGCGAAAGAAATACCAAGGTCTTAATTGGCCACCTGTGTTATACGAGCATTTCTGGACATTCAAAATGGTATTTTTCATAGCTGGATAGCTGCCCTTTCTTGGGCAGGTACCGCAGAGACCGACAAACTGACTTTTGTGCTCTATTAACGATTGATATAAATTGAAGTTTCAGGTTTGCTGTACGTGTTTGTTGTGAGCAACTTACATGGAATGCACTGACGATTTGTTATAATCCGCCGATGTTATAATCCTATTCATTTATTGTATCACCAGATATGGAAGCTGATTGAAACATCAACAAGGATTTAACCAAAATCAGTCGATCAATTTCCTGGTAAGAGTTAAAAGTATGTAAACGTTGAAGTCCACAAGGCAACTTAATGCACGGTTGTTTACGCATGAACTTAACACAAGCATTCGTATGAAATATTTTCCAAAAAATCGTCTGTCTATTTTCTGTCTTATTTCTATGATGAATTTTTGAGAGCTGGTTTTGGTTAGAACTTGTTTTATGTATTATTCTTTTTTAATAGGGAAAAGTGAAGGATTGTCATTTTTTTCTTTGAGGAAGGAATATTCCTTAAATACTTTCTAATTTCTAATCTTTTGTAATTTTTAATGAAAACAATAACAAAGTCAAAATATTTACGAAAAAAAATGGATTTTTAACTGTTATTCTATATGTTCTTGTGATTATACAGGGCGTACGCATGATTTTTTTTTTTGGGAGGGGGAAGGTGCGGGACTTCAAAAAAGTGGACATTTTTCCGAAAAGTGGACCTTTTTGGGTTAAAAGTGCGACCTAACCCCCTTAAAATGCGAGTGCACTGTTTTGACTTTTTGAACATTTCACCAAAAGGTGGACTTTGGTGTCAAAATTTCGCTAAATTTTGGACTTTTTATCAAATTTTTCAAGTAAAAAGTGAACCTGTTTTGCCCTTATCTCGAATTGGGGTACCCTCCCCTGCGTCGCGGCTCGTGATTATATATGGGGATTTTGGGACTTTATTCTGTCTTTGTTTTGGAATATGATAAGTACATTGATATGAAAATTGCATCACAGAGCTAAAGCATGAACCCCGGTGTTTGTAAAGTTTGCAATTAAAGTTAGGAATAGGAAAACTATGATCGCTCCACATAATCGGTTGAGTTAAATCTCCGTCGACCTATCATGGGGTACGCTTTTCGCGACTGTGGACGAAAACCACAACTATACTTTTCTGGATCGGAACAGCTGGACACAAGAAGAAAAAGCACACCACACAGTAATCCAAATCCAAATAAAGTCTTTTGACCGAGTCTTCGCAGAGTCGGACCGAGGCGGCAATCATGTGAATGAAAGAGTGGGTGAAAATTTCCCAATGACCCAAGTTGTCCCGGGTATGATCAACGAAACAAACACTGAATGTGGAAAATGTTTAGATGATTGATCTATGATTTTTAAAAAAAGAATTGCTCAATTTAGTAATCCGATTACCATGGTTACTCTCATTTACAAGAATGGTGTGCAAAACTTCAAGGGCCGCGTGACTGACTTTCAGGTAATCTATTCAACCGCCTCACACTTGACCACTCAGCGAGACTAACTATTTCCAAGCAAAATATATGTCGGCAGGGAACATTTGCGTCAACAAGATTAACCCCCCCCCCCCCAAATAAGTACGATCAAAATTTCTGGTTAGAGTAAAAGTAAAGTTGAAGTCCACAAGGCAACTTTGAGCACGGTTGGTTTACGCATGAACTAACACAAGCCATTAGTATGCATTTTTTCCAAAAAATCGTCTGTCTATTTTCTGTCTTATTTCTAGATTGCTTTTCGAGAGCTGTTTTGTTTAGAACTTCGTTTTTATGTATTATCTTTTTTAATATGGAAAAAGGAAAGGATTGTCATTTTATTTATTTGGAGGACGGAATATTCCTTAAAACTTTCTAATTTCTATGCTTTGTAATTTGTAATGAAACAATAACAAAGTCAAAATATTTCCGAAAAAAGGATTTTAATCTGTTATCTATATGATCTATGTGTGATGTGTGATTTTATCAGGGCTACGCAGGCTTTTGTTTTTTTTTTTTTTAAAAAAAGGGAGGGGGGGAGGTGCGGGACTTCAAAAAAAGTGGACCTTTTTCCGAAAAAAGTGTGGACCTTTTTGGGTAAAAGTGGACCCTAACCCCCTAAAATGGTTCTCCACGGACCTTTTTTGGGACTTTTTGAACATGTTCACCAAAAGGTGGACTTTGGTGTCAAAATTTCGTAAATTTTGGATTGTTATCAAAATGTTTTCAGTAAAAAGTGAACTTTTTTCCTTATCTCGAATTTGGGGTAACCCTCCCCCCTGCGTACGGGCCTGTGATTAATTTTTATATGGGGATTTTGGGACTTTTCTGTCTTTGTTGTGGAATATGATAAGTACATTGATATTATTGAAAATTGAAGCACAGAGCTAAAGCAAAACAGGTGTAAGTTTGCAATAAAAAGCTAGAATAGAAAACTATGTAGCGCTCCCACATAATCGGTTGGTAACTCTCCGTTCGGACCTATCATGTGTGTACGCTTTTCGCGACTGGGACGAACCCAACAAGCTATACTTTTCTTTGTGCGGAAATCTGAGACAAAAGAAAAGGCACACCACACAGTTAATCCAAAAATCCAAAGTAAGTCTTGACCCGAGTCCTTCGCCAGAGTCGTACCGAGGCATCATGTGAAAGGGGGAAGGAAAAATTCCCAATGACCCAAGGTGTCCCGGGGGTTACTGATCAAAGAAACATGAATGTGGAAAATTGTTTTTAGATGAACTTCACTCTCTTGATTTTCTAAACAAGATTGCTCAATTTAGTAATCCGATTACCCATGGTTACTCTCATTTACGCAGGCAATGTGGAAAACTTCCAGGGCCGCGTGACTGGACCTTTCAGGTAATCTATTCAACCGCCTCACAACTTGACCACCAAGCAAAATAACAATTTCCAAGCAAATTTCTGTCGGGGCAAAGGTGAACTTCGTGACTCGTAACTCTCTGGACTCCAAATATATGTCGGCAGAGGGAACTCTGGGCTCTGGGGGTCCATTCTATTTCTGACCGATAGCTGATGTGGCAATTTTTGCCAAAATTGTAGAAAATCTTGACTTTTTTTCGAAAGAAAAGGGCAGCCAATTCCTCTCTTTTCAGTAAGCTAAGTCAAGGCTTTGTGACCTGTTTGAAAAGATCCGGGCCATTCGTGTGAAATATAGCAAGGTGGAATATATTTAATTATCGTTTTGATTTGATCGTGATTTTCGGGCAACTTTACTACTTTTTTTTTTGCCTTTACATAATATTAGTACAATTCCTGGCGAGTGGTTCGAAGTCCACCCTATTCTGTAGTCACTACTGTCAACCTACAGTTTTCTCTAGGGCCCTGCAATCCCACGCTATGCGTTTATCAGTGGCTCATCTCATTCACCATTATGGATTATCATTTCTTAATTATATTGTATTTGATTGTATTTTTTATGTTGAGATGAAATAAATTTGATTGTGATTTGAGTTGGATCATTATTTCGGGCAAGAATTCTCGATGTCTGAGTGATGACCATGCAACTCTCCTGCTGAGAGGGTGATTATCGCATTAACCGTAAGCAGGTTAAGATTGGATCAATGTGTGTTTTAAGGACAGTGTCAACCCTGGTGCTTTTGTTTTTAACACGACTTTCTGATTTTGCACTCTTTTAAACACCAAACTGTGTTCTATGTTACCAACAAAGGTTCTCCACTGCAGAGAATCTTGAGCTGCATTTTTTGCCGATTTAAAAACAGCTAATTTGACCATTTAAGTCACAAAAAACCGCTTGGTCTAAACGCGGGAATTTAAGCACATTTTCACGCCGTCAGGCGCAAGGCGCACCATCGCGTCCGCGCGGTGAATTTTCTGCGTACTGAAGCGTGCGCGGGTTTTAATGTATTTCGCGAAACGCAACCCTTGGAAAACGAAAAATAATATTTGAAAAGTAAACAAAGCGCTAATTTCGACACGATGATTCCATTTCTTCTAATTTCGGGAGTTAGAGACAAAATGGTTTGAATTCATAGTAACATAAAGAATGTATTTTGTTCACTTGCGCATATACTCAATGTGTGGAAGTTCAAAGATACATTTTCTTGAGAAGAGACAGCTGAATGGCGTGAACAAGTCACTTTTTTTACTAAAACATGGATTTTCTCCTCAATGTTCAATTTTCGCAAAATTTGGCAAATTTTCAGACAAATAACTCCAAAAATACCGAGAAAAGGTAAGGTTTAACATTACCTACGATATCAATTGGTTCTTCTCCAGGACGGTTTTCTCAATTTTTCATTTTCATTTCTAACTAAAGATATTCTCCAATTATACTCAAATTTTGGAAAGAAAGTAAATAACCTTTCTTGACATTTTTTCCCTTCTCCTTTAATATTTCGAAAAGTAAGCTCTATTTTTAAAAAATGAAAAAACGTCCCTAGACAAATTGTCTTGTTTCTAAAAAATAACATAAGCAATCAGGAAATTCAAATTGTTTTTTGGTTATGCTGTCGTGAAAATTGGGGCAAAAACGGTTTTTTTAGTATTTTTTCTCCAATAACGGAAAGTTTTACATTAATCTGCTGCCATCACCGTGTTCATCGTCCCACTTTTCTTTCTAGAATGGTAACTGTTACATACAATAATCAAATATTTGCCTAATTTACAAACCAAAATAGAATACCGGAACCACGGTTCACACTGCCCTTAATAACAAAAGGCGGCAACGTGATAAGGTCCTTTGAAACCATGTCCATGCTCTAACAGATATTCACTGTAGAGTTACATAATGGAATTCGTTGCCCCAGCAAATGGTCCAAAAATCACAAGAATTAGAAAAACTCATTGCATACATGTGTCCTTGTCCTGTGGTATGTTTTAGACGATTGGCTTGGGAAACAAATTCCTATTACGTTGCACTCTTTACGAATTAATGCCTTGGCTGAAACAGCTGTTACAAAGCTATGCCATTTGTTCATGGTTCAGGGCAGGGGTTTGCAGGAAGGAGTTTGCTGAATAGTACTAACGAGCGATTTGAGTCATATACACCAGCGAAGTCGTAGCTCATGTGAATATATACTAAGAGGGCGCTATTCAATATTTCTCTTGTCCGGTTTTCCGAAATGGGTCCTATTATAGGCACCGGTGCTTGTATACGCGATTTTACGTATTTTGACGGCGCAATATACAACGATTCATGGTTCTCCATGATCATTTTAAATTGGTTATTGGCTATGATAACAAAAATTCAAGATCAAAATAATGAAATTAGTGCATGCAGTTATCGCGGGCAATGGGCAAATACGAAACCATAAATATAAAGAGTGGTTGTGACTGTGGTTTTGTATATAAGGACAAGAACAACACTGGGGTCATTCCATGCCAAAACACCAAGGTGTGGAACCCACCCTCTAAGATTTTGTTGAAATTGCAGTCAAAGGTACATTTCATGGGGCTACAGAGGAGGTCAAAAGGAAAAATTCAAATTCCATTCCATTTTTAAGTTATGGGCTCTCAAAGTTTTACGACTCGGACTATAAAATTGTGATTCAGTATTAAAAAAACTTTATTTTGCTATTTATATAATCAGTAGTTGCCACTTGTTGCATCAATAACAAAGCAAGTAGAATTTCTTTGTATCCCCCTAGTAAAAATAGGCCCTCAAATTGTTGCCATGGTTCGAAATGGGCTAAAATGGGACCAAACATAGAGGGCGCTTATTTTGACGCGTACACCTGATATGAAGTTCTAGCATTGAAAAAATATTAGCATACACTATAACAATCATTGTAATATAAGTTTTGTTTTGTATTTTTGATGTCTTCAGTGAAAAACCGATAAAGCAAAGTTTGGCCCATTTTGGTTTAAAAGTTGCAGAATTCAGAAACCTTTACCAGAAAAGTACTAGGAAAATTTGGAACTGGGTCACCTAACATGTCATGTAGGAATTGTTTGGGACATGTTTTGGATGATACTGATCACATCTAAAGTGGTCTGCAGTGATGAAAAAAAATCCCAAAATACTTAGTCAAAATTTTGCAATTTTATAGTGAAAGGTTTCCGAATTCAGCAACTTTTAAACCAAACTGAGCTTAATTTTGCTTGATATGTAATCCACATTTTTTCACTGAAGACATCAAAAATACAAAACAAAACTTCTATCACAGTGTTTGTTATAGTGTATGCTAATATTTTTTCAATGCTAGAACTTCCTATCAGGTGTACGCGTCAAAATAAGCGCCCTCTATGTGTGGTCCCATTTTAGTCCATTTTTAGAAGAAATTCTACTTGCTTTGTTATTGATGCAACAAGTGGCAACTAATGATTATATAAATAGCATTAATAAAGTTTTTTAATACTGAATCACAATTTTATAGTCCGAGTCGTAAAACTTTGAGAGCCCATAACTTCAAAACGGAATGGAATTTGAATTTTTCCTTTTGACCTCCTCTGTAGCATCATAAAATGTACCTTTGACTACAATTTCAACAAAATCTGAGAGGGAGGGGTTCCACACCTTGGTGTTTTGGCATGGAATGACCCTTTGACATATTTTTGAATGATAACGTACTTGAAGACATTTTGCGATAGAATATCTATTACAAAGATATGGTGTCAAGAGACTTAAAGTTTGTTATTATTTTCCTTACGGGAAGTTCCAATTGATGACAATATTATTTGTTATACCTTTGTTAATATTAAAGTAGATATTTCTGCATTGGAGAGCGTTTTCCAGAAATTCTTGTCATTGGAATTGTTAGATGTCTTTTCGATAAGATGTCTTCGTTGTTACAGTTCAATATGTGATTAGTTACTACGGTCATTTCTTGGATCTTTCGCTGCACTGACAATGCAAGCCCGCTCGCATATACACAAGCACGCACGCACAAACACACATGCGAGCGCGAGAGATAGATCAATTATGTTTTATACCTGATTCGTGACATACCCGTTTTATATGAACCACAATATTATAGTGATCATTTTTAAAATGTGTCAAATGTATGACTTTTTTTCCCATAAAATTATTGTTGGAATCAGGTGGTTTTGTTTGTTTTTCCGTTCTTTCGCAAATGCTCTTGATAGAGTTCCTTCTTGTACGATTCTAATTTCTAATGGCAATTATTGGCCTCACAAAAAAAGTACTGAAAACGTGAGAGAGAATGTTTTAATTTCAGTTTTGTTTTCAACAATCAAAAACATCATATGTTATCACCCATTCAGTGGCGGCGCCAGACTTCTTTTTCGAGGGGGGGAGGGCATAAAGCTGTGTCCAAAATCGCTGATTCATCATTTTTCATCTTGCTAGGGGAGGAATACTGGGGGAAAATTGTCCCCGGTGCCCCCTCTGACGCCGCCACTGCACACATTATAATTCAATTGAACCTTCGTACGCACTATTTCCATATTCAGTTCCATATGACTGAATTACGTTACGTAGTTTGTTTAAAGCTTGAAGTTTTCAACACAACTCAATATTTCTGATAAAATGCTTGAGTTCATAAATAATTATAATCATTAAAAATTGATACTAAATACACAAACTTTTTATAATAAACTTGAGAAACGCGCGTTAACTAATTTTATAAATCAAATTACATTTATATATAAATAAAACTATTTTTACTGTACTGATATCCAATAATGAAGAGCCAGGGTAAAAAAATTTTAAAAAATTGTCCTTTGGTACAGTTTGTTCATCATAATTTGACATTTGAATGTAATTTCAGAAAGGCCTTCACAGCATATTTTCATCCAATTTAATTGAAGGAAACAGCATCTTGAACTTGATTCTATCCCTTTCAATTTCGTTAACGTTATCTCCATGCCATTGTATTATTGTAATTAAGGGACAGAATGGCAGGAAAAAAAAACGTGATAGAATGAAATGACCCTTACTGAAATTCACTCACGTGTTTGAAAACAATTATGGCTGTCTACTTCTGTAAAAACAGTAAAAACAGGAAGAGTTCTCAGAGGGGGGTTGGCAGCTTGTGGCAATTTCTGGGAACAGAAAAGCAAGGTGTTCGCCGGAGGTGGTCACATCCCTGACAGAATTTACGTGTAATCTAGCATTTTTGCTACACAATTCAAAAGCATTCAGACCGGTGTGAAAGCCAGATATAGTCCGGTAGGAGCCATAGTCCCGGGTCTTCCATAGACAATAACGGAATAAAGCGTGAAACCATGTTGCGTGAAGAGTCAACGAATCGATTGCCCTATTGTTCATCATGTTCCCGGACTATGAGTACGCCGGACCCTGGTTACTTCAGACCAGGGCTCAGGCATTGTACTTTAGGCTTGTAGTAAGATATTGATCTGGTAAATGAAAGATGGATTACCCGGGATTAGTACATACAATAGCAATGGTCTGTGGCTGATGACAACATGCTTTTCACGTTTGGAAATGCTGGCAATAATGGCAGCATCTTGTTCCCGAAATTGTCCATACCTGCTACTCCCTACCTGCATGGAACTCTTCCTGTTTTTACTGATTTTACAATGTACATCCAAATTGTTTTCAACCTCGTGGAGTGATTTCAGTAAGTGGTACTTTTCATATGTCAATTTTTGTCATGCCATTTGTCCTTAAGGATTCAGACATTGAGAATGGCTTCTAACCCCTAAAAATGTGGAAGTGAAAAATTTTGTTAAAAATATAATAAGACCAGTTTACTTAAGGGGGGGGGCGTCTGGAAACTTATTTTGTTTGTCGTACCCTATAGCTGTACGAAAGAATAGTGCGCATAGGAAAGTAGAAAAACCGCAGACGCTTTCGTACATGTCTTAAAACTACCTTTAGGTTCGTTTTCAGAAATACTTTTTCTGTAATCATAGACTCTGTATTATAGACTAGCCACTGAATACAGGAGGAGCATTCTATACAATTGCCTAATAGAAAAACAGACACTTGCCCTATTTAAATAAAAGAATACAAAGAAACATTCTAGGTTTTTCTTCAAGATTTCTGATGAACTTCTTGAAACCTTCTTCCTTGAGTAATCACGCCGTTTGTTTCTTTCATTAATAAGACACGGGATCATTTTGTTCCTCCTCCTCATTGTTAAATACAGACGAATCGCGGCTACCGCTAAACTGAACTTCATTGAAGACTCCTTCTCTACATTTCATCATGCCTGAAACCGTGGATGCATTTCTGACCCCCTCTCAAAATATGGGGAGGGATATATCCCCCATCCCCCGGGTATTTACGCCCTATATCCCTTAAGTCCCTAGAAGAAAATCTGACGATTAGTGCAAAAACGGGAGGTAGCGTTTATTTTTTTTTTTTTAATTTTTAAAACACTTTAAGTGCATAAGGTGAATTTCCCCCTAACCCATGGCTGGGGTCCGCTCCGTGCTTTTTTTTTTCAAAAGTGCAGTACTGTAACACTTAAGTGTACAAGTCTTGCGTACTTCCTCTGACAACACTTTGCCGGTTTGTGTAATTTTGTTCGTAAAACTCGTCATTGCTGGGTATATCGACACTACATAACAGGGAAAATTAAAATCGGTTGGATCGATTCAAAATGACGGTCCAAAATGATTTTTACAACGCGCAACCACCTCTTCCGCCAAAATGAAAACAACTTTCCCGAAGGACCTTTTTCCATTTGGTCTCATAATATGAGAACATACGTATAAACCTTTACATTACTGAAATAAAAATTTTTAAAAAAGGTATTCCAGTACAATTTAAGGAGCAAACGAAATTTTTGAAGAGTGCCACCAAAATGCTTACAATGCTAATTAAATATAATAACGCAGAGGGCGATTTGATTTTTTCCAACCAAAATATGCGCAACGGATAGTTAGGCAAATTCATAAAATTTTGGGCAAAAATAATTTACGTAAAAAATGGCGCACGAAAACAAAACGCCTACTTAGACCCCCGATTCTTTAATAGAAACATTAATTCCTGAAATTGTTACATGACAGATGAAAACAAATACTTAGGCAGTTATACACTTTCCAACTCAACATGGAGCATTCAGCTGGGAATGGGGGAGTTTTCTGGTAACTTGACCCACTAACCACACTTTGAATTCGGAATCCCTTCACGGAATAAAGCACATATTTATTCCGTTCAGGTTTCCGAATTCATATGTGTGTCAGAAAAAAAGTGTGTCAGATGGTGAGTTACTGAACCTCCCGGAATGGTGGGTTCCCGATGCGCACCAGCTCATCGGCGAATGAATTTCAGGGATAGGCTAAGGCAACTCTTTATCTTTACACATGATAATAATTGCTCTGACCCATGACGTTGAGTGGCCAAGTTCTTAGGACCCACGGTTTTTTTTTTTTTTTTTTGAGGTATCTCAAAAGCAAACCTCTTCGAACCGCCTAGAGACACAAATGACGTTCGTGTTCAAAGCCATACCTCACAAAGCCTCTTCCTCTGCTCGGTCATCTGTGACGGTTATGGCAAGCTAAAAACAAAAGGGTCATGAAAGTATGCGCCAACGCGTAACTAATATAGCAGATGGTAAAAATTTTCCTTATTTCCATTCCTTACCTAGATGGACAGTTTGCCTCACGTTTTACCAGAGTTAAAATTTGCGACCATGTACAATCTGACTACTTTATTTCTTTGACAACATTTAGCGATTATCATCAAATGCCACAATTCTTGCACCTATCGACTGTCCTATTTAAGGACTGCGAGGTGTAACTTTCCAAGCACTCTGTCCAGGAATTTTGGGAATTCATTTAACCTTCTTTTTTTCATAAGAAATCTGATTGCAAATATAAAGCTTGTGTAATCGATAAGTAGCTGATAGCCAAGTCTCTAAATACTCCACCGATTCAGTACATTGTTTATCGGCTTCGACTATGAAAGCCTAGACGAATCTCTTAGGTAAGGGATAATTCTTGTATTTTCCATTTACCTCTTTCTAGATGATCCCATACAAAGCTCCGAAAGATAATGCATTATAGAGTCACAGACTACACAGATTATCTTTGGCTGGAGATACCCCGAAGTGAAATTCCGACAATAAGATATATTCATACAGCTGTAATTTCGTGGCCTTTCAAATTTAACACAGGCTTCTAATACGTTTGTTTCTAATTTTCTCATGGAAATAACAAGTCTTTTTTTTCATTAATGTGTAATAGTTGCCTTTAAATAAGTGCCAAAAGTCTTAATCAGGAACGAAACTCATTGGCTTTTGGAAACTACTCACAATAATATAAAAATTATTATAAGTGGCTTACACCTTTTCGTCCTTAACCATTTACAAGGTTAAACGACCCTTCATACCCTGGACGGACGGTTTCTTTTATACGTCATGTTTTCATTACAAACGTTCTTCTAGTTTACTTGAAGCTAACATACTTATGTGATTTGTGCTTCTTGTCAACAAAAGCGCCAGATGCAAGAATCAAATTTTGTTCTTAAATTAATTTTGAGTCTTATAAGGATACAGCACTGTTTGGATCGTATTCTATTAACTGGAAGATCAAACATTTTTGTCAAAACAATTTCATTATTCAATAACCCCTTTTTTTGCCACAAAAATCATTGTAAATATAAGCCATGCGACTATTGAGTGGGGCGACATTGCCCGCGACAAAATCCTATTTCGTTTGATGTCATTGTACCACCACCTACGTCTATCTGCCATAAAGGTTGCCGAACTGCCACACCCGCTTTCCCTTGTTTCTTTGAGGGACCACACATACCTTCCCGATACTCCCTGACTGGCAGACCTTGTAGAAATTCATATGCTGCACATGCCAAAGGTTTATCGATTGGGAGGCTATGCGAATGAAGAATATAAGGGCACTGGGAGCTATATGAAACACAAACTGATGCTGATTAAACCAGTGGCCTCAGTTAGTGACATTCCAGATCACTTAACCAGGGACCCTCTTTGATAGACTGCACTTTGTGCTTACTTATTTCCACATTATGGCTGCCATGATGTTACGCGCAATAGGAAACTCTCCATCTATTCCCTAATTCCTCGGACTATATTTATTTGTCAGTCTAGAGATACCCGTACACTTACACAGACAGGGTTCGTATGTGTCACATCTTGTAACACTATCTTTTTGAATTACGCCATTGACCCATTGAGAAGGCGACTTAAGGGACGATGCGACTGGCTGGTGACCTCAATGTAACAAACACTAAGAAGTATCATATTTGTTTAAGACTATTCCTTTGACACCCAAAAGAAAAAAGAACCTTTGTACGGCACCTTATCACCTGTACTTTTATTCAGACGACATAGTGGATGTTCGAGGATAGTCGTGAACTTAGGCTCTTCTAGACATGTAGTGACCCAGTAAATCTTACTGACTTTTTCTCTGCTTGAACATTCCGGTAGGCATGTTCAAAACACAGTGTTTTTTCTTCGTGAACTTCATAAAAGTCTTTGGACGATTCCCATTCCTTCTGAGGGTTTTCTGATTATCCAGGAAAATCAATACAACTTTTACGTGGCGTGGATTGAGCCACATTTTTTGTACACCCTCACTGATGATCGATTGCAAATCATTACTATCGATGTAACCGCCAACCTATTGAAGAAAACATGTGTTGTATGGCATGTATATAAATTTGTAAGAGGTTTGGACTGAATTTACGGATGTAGTAAAAAACACCAAAATAAGGAATAGTTCATTGGTAGAAAGAACACCAGCGCTGTCACCTTTGGAGCCTAGTTTAGCCGTTTTAAGATAAGAACTCCTGACATATCTCCCTCTGTGAGGTGACTGAAAATTCATCTAATGCAGTATCTCTTTGTCTAGATGAGTGTGTTCTGAGTCTCTGGGCTTTGGACCAGCTTTAGAGCGGGTTAAACCTGGTTTTTGTGAGGGCTCAACCATTCCACTTCCCTCAGAGCATGTTTGCTGGAGTTGTTGTAGCTCCATTCTGTCCGAATGCCTTTGAGCTTCGGCTGAGCCAGATACATAGCTCGCTCTGAGTTCAATGTGGATGCTGTATCGGTTAATAGCCCCTTTCTCTTTCCTTTAGAATGCCCCAAGGAATGCCAGGCATTTGTTGAATGATGTATGGGCAGGAACCTCTGCTTCCTACTTCTATTGGAAGTAGTTTGTAGACCATCGACGCTTTTACAATCAGCAACGAATCTTGCTATTTGCACTTCTTTCTTGCCTATGCATTGGATAGGTTCTTCCCTCATAGGCACCGTCAGCACTATGATGATCATTGGCTTTGTTTTTGGAAGGAAAAAAAAGAAATTGGGTCATATCTGGTCTCTTAGCTGTCCTCGTGGATTTCTGGAGGGACCCTATTTGTTTTTATGTTCCTCATCCATCAGGAATTAGTTATTGGCCTTCTTCAGAATTTTGGTTGGCTCTGTCTTAGGCATTGCATACATATCCTAAAAGATGACAGTACAAGGCAAATGCAGTCCCATTCCCTCTTGTAAACTCTTGCACCTTCTGTACATAGCCAGAACATCCACGATGCTCATCAAAACCCTACATTTACTAAGTAACTCAAAAGAGAATCATTAAAAATTGAATTTATATAATTATTTATAGTTCAGGCTACAGACCAAGTGACCTTGTTATTTATTGATTTCAACGGTTTTCTAGATTATCCTGCTGAATCTGAATCCATATGACACACCACACCACTCGCGCGCGCACGCGAACCACACGCACACGCCCCCACACACCCACACTTTGTTACTGCCTCCTGTACTAGACATCAAATATGCCAAGTTTAATATTACAGAGTTTGGAATTGACTATTTAAGTTGCTATATCTTTATTTCAAGCACAAAAATTGATTCATAAGGGCCTTCAAGGGTCCATGTAAACACCGGAACATTTAATTTCATAATGAAAGTTACCAAAGTAAGAAGAACAACACCACAACCAAGATGATCCAGACTATTCTGATTCTGTCTGTAAGAAAAGAAATGGAAAAGTAAGTACAAAGAGGGTCATTTTCATGGTAATAGAAAGTAAAACCGTACCTTTGTTCATACATCTTGATCTCATGAAGGTTTCCAAAGCCCCTCAGAACGTGTTCCCAAATACAATTAGTACGGAATGGCCCTCATATGATACCTAGTCCCAGGAATGAAATCATCAAATATCTTCTGTACTTAATTGATAAGAACAGCAATATCAAATCTCTCCTTAACCCACTTTGCGGTACTACAAGATGAAGTAGTCATCGTCGAAAGTGGAACATTTATAGTTGAAGTCAACACAATGATGACATTTCTTCTGGTCCAAATTCTAAATAAATTCCTGGTTAGAAAAACTCACATTTCAGAGGTCGAAGGAAATAGTGAAATTTTCAATGCCGAGAAGGAAAGAGAATTTAAGAAATTTAGAACAAATAAATATTCTGGAGTTATCCAAAATAATGTCAAGAGGAAAGGGAAAACAAATAGAGTTTTACGCAGACGATGGGCACAAACTAAACAAAAAATATAGGTGAAGGGTACACGGGAAACATAATCTGTGCTATGTGTGAAGGAGAGGCATTTAAATTTGAAACAAACACATAATCCAGTGTTATGTTCAACACCACACCAAAAGGTACTTCTTGGATGATTTTCATTCAGCAAACATTCCTTTCCCTTGTCTAACTGGACAACTAAGTTAGTTAAAATTTTAAAAACAAATATAAATCGTATATTAAATATATAGTTCAGATGCCATCCGGCTAGGAAAGCGAAGGGCAACTTTCGAACCTAACACCTATCATGAAATACCTATCGCTCCTCTCCAACACTGCCTTGATGCTTATTCCGGCTTCGTCGTGGCATGTAAATACCTAAGGTCGCCGGTTCGAATCCGTCCACGCGCACATGTTTTTTTTTTCAAACTATCGTGCGCTGGCTATCTCCAGGAAAAGATAATAAATATACCCCCCCCCCACACACACACACACTCCGCAATAATTGTAATCCTATTATGGAGTGTCTGGAAATAGTAAGAGAAAAATATCATTAGGACTTGAGGTCACTTATAACTGATGTTTATAGCGGTCAAACGCCTCATCAACCCCATTTTGTATTTATTTATAAATGCATATTTAGATGAATAATTTGCACCATTCTAGCATTTTTCATTGGTTATGCCAGATATTTTACTTAGAAGATAATATAACAATATTTTTGTTAGTTGTCCAAGTTATTTATTGACTGGAGAAAATGTAACCATGAAGATGATCTCGATGTTGACAGCACCATATACAACGAATTCTATGGTTCACCCATGACAATTTTAATATTGGCTATTTTGCTAGGATACAAACATTCAAAATCAAAATAAAGAAAAATTATTTTCAGGCAGTATCGCTATCATGGGCAATGAACTTAAAAAAAAATATAAATAGTGGTTGTGACTGTGGTTTTGTCTATAAGGACAAAACTATTGACATGTTTTGAATGATAAGGTCCCTTGAAACCATTCTGCGTAGAATATCTGGTGTACCAAGATATGGTTTCACGAGACCTTAAAGTTTTTTTTTATTATTTTTTTCCGGGGAGTCTATGGTCCAATTGATGACAAATGTTTGTTGTTATAACTTTAATTAATATTGGAAGGACTTATGAATAGACATATCTGGATGGAGTGTTTTTTCCAGAAATATTTCATTGGGAAATTTGAGATGTCTTTTTCGATAAGGTGTTTTCGTTGTTAACATTTAAATTTCCTTTCAGGAATCGTATCTAGACCGACAGAAGAATTATTATTTTATTATAGTTTGGGCAAATGAAGATTGATAGCAGTGTATTGGCCATATTAATAATGAAGACAATATACTCCAAATTCAAATTCTATAATTACAACTCTAATATTTTTAAAACTTTAAGTATGCCAATCTCACACACATTATCTCCAAGACCTGCAATACTAAACATTAGCCTCAATTTTCATCGATTTTTTTCCAAATCTTTTGTTGCTAGCTAACAAATATAAAATGTCTAATTTAATGATACACCTAGTGCTGTCTAACATGGGCGACAATTAGTTTACTTTACAGATACCATAATCTCCACACACACCACACATACCACACCCACCCCCCACACACACCACACTATCTTCGACTTCAAACTTCTTGCACTTGCTCAATCGAATGCAGTGGTATTAAAAACCTCTAACTTCACGTGTTTACCTAATACCGGTTAGGAACTTTACACCCGCGTATCTCCGAAGGTTTTTAACTAAGTGCAAGCAAAAAACTCCGCTTGATAGAAAGGGGTTTCGGGAAACAAATTGTAACCCAAACCTGATTGTTTTGGCAAATGACACTGCTTTAGCAATTGGGCCTGATTTAGGACGCACCTCGAGTATTAACCAGTGGATGCCAAGAAAGAGATTGCATTCAAATCGCTATGGGGGAAGATACGCAATTATATAAACGACAGGCATAACGAATTATTAGACGGGCCAATTTCGATTGAAAAGTCTGTTTGGTTCAAAATATTCTTTCTTTCATGAAGATTTTTTATCAATTATTTTAAACGTCGATCGTCGAGAAACTTCAACATTAAAATATTAACATAAATTCACAGTGTAGAAATGCCAAATAGAAAGCCTCTATTAGAAAATGACGGCTACCCATAGGAATTGCACAATCTTTGCAAAAAAAAATTAACATGGTTTCATAATTAAAGGGCAAAGCAACCACTTAAAATATTAATGTCTAAATTAATTTGGATCTAATTCCTTGGTGTTAAGTATTATTACGAGAAGCACATTATAAATAAGTGTTCTATTACTGAAAAAATGCGTCAAAAGAATGTTGTGTGCATTTGCTTAGGTCGTGCGTGCTTGTTTCCGAAATTACAGATTTTGAAGGTTGTTTCAACAATTTAGCACTAAAAAAACAGCAAAGAAATCAATTTTTTTTCCTGACTCTAATTTTTAATATCATAGGAATTCAGGGTGTTAATAAGATAGGTTGTGTCATAGGTCGCAAGGCTGTTCAAACCTGCAACTGGGTGATATTTGGTTCATGGCATCATCAAAATAACAACTTGAAAACAACATAACGTTCGATTTGGAATTCGTCACAAACAGTCTGTCAACCACTTATAGATTCCCAAGAAACGCAATGTTCTGAAAAGACGAACATAAAAAACGATCACGGGCCATAAGCCCACAAGTACATTTAAAAAAATATAGCAAATATTCGTGAGCCGAAGAATTACAAGGTTGACTTGTGTTTTGTGAGTAATATATTTTGAAATTTACATTTGCTAAGGTTTAAGACGATATCAGTTCCACAATGTAAGAGTGTTTAAAAGATCCCCACTCCATTAAACTTATTCTATAATTTTTGCGAGCTTAAAACGTCATATCTCAAAATGGTAAAATGTGGGTAGAACATTTATTCTCACCTATGATTTCTTTTCCTGCTTTTTGATAGAGAATGCAAAGGCGCATTTCATTCTCTATCACGGACACTCACATTTATGGATGTCGGATATCAAAGATTACTCAGTCCTTTTAGACAGCGAGTGTTTGTGATTTAAAAAGGCAAAAACAATTAGAAATTACTTCGTAATATGATTTTTCCACTAAGCATTTGATTCAAAGAATATCTAAGTCGTAACTTAGATTGAAGCTTGATTCTAGTGAAGAAAGCGGAAAACATGCAGACTACAGCCTTCTTTATGAGATTAATTGCGCATGATGGTTATATTGCCGTTGGGGGTTTGAACACACCACATTAAGTCAGCATCATGACAATCACACTCTTTTAACAATACTTTTTCAGTAATTGCTTTTGAGCAAGCCATGTGAGGTTTATGGCTCAATATTCATAAGTTGCGCACGCCCGTTGGTGGTCAAGGGGTAGTATGACAACGTGATTACACTTAAACGAACTAGTAGCTGCTTCAGGTTAAGGGATGATGAGTGAAACATTATGAAATTTATTCGAATGTATTTGTGATAGTGACTCCACATACATGAGTAGCAAAAGTCAAAGTTCAACTTTTATGGGGAACTGATTTTGGTCATGGTATGCCCTTGGTGGTCAAGGGGGTCCCATATGGATCCTAACGCGATATCTCCGCAAATCTGACGCGGTTTTCTTCGCATTCACATGCAGGAAGTGCGTGATAACAATCTTGACAACTATAGTAGATTTCAAATTAAGTGAGACTCCACGCATATTCCGATAGGATGGATGATATGGGTTCAATCACGGCCATGCGATACTAGGCCTTTGTGCATTACACACATATTGGTACATGGTACAAGTTTCTGTACAGAATTGGCTTACTGGAATCTCTGAAATACTGGAATTTGAAAGGCCAACAACAAACATTAGATGTGTGTGTGTGCATTGATATAAAATGCCTTCTGTCTCCATGCTGTGATAAGGAATGATATTTTGCCGTGTCAAAGGTAAGTTATGTTCAAATAATAACGTTTTAAGACATAATTACTAGGTGTTTTTCATCCTGATACTTCAATTCAAAAAATAAGCTACCTTAAGATGTGACATAATTTATTTTTGGTCAACATTTATTTGCTAGCTACATTACACACCCTTATGTACGAGTGGACATAACTTTTTTTACCTGTTGGCCATCAAAATGAATTCCTTTACCTCTCACGGGAATGGACAGACCTCTAAACTTTTTTAATGAGTCTCATTATTTTGAAATCTACTATAGCCAGAAAACAAGTCATTTGTGTTTCGACGCCAACAGCGATATAACTGATTGTTTTTAGGGCATGGACCCTACTTTAAAGCAATATGCAATAATATAGAAGGTTTACTGGGAGAGGTAATAAGAACAACAGAAGAACAGATAAAGCAAGGCTACAGGATTTAAGGATTGAGAGGTAGGTTATACGAGTGAAGGTGATAGGCCGAGGATGGACTAGAATGTGGCTTCAGAATTATTAAAAAACCATCAGAGAGGCAACGGTATGATTGATAATGATACCATATACTTGTTTCATCGGAGATGATAAATTCGGGGTGGTATAAATTCCACAACATTGCAAGTTGCCCAGGCATATGTGAAGCATCCAAATGAATTGGCAGAATATCACAGTTATGCACACGTTTGCGTGGTTGTCCTCGTGTCTTAGTAACAAATCCTCTTGATCCATGATTATTTTTAAGAGTGTAGGACATGGTATTTATGCCTACTAGGAAATGTATTACATTTCCTAAGCAGCTAGAAACTTTTGATTGGATGACCGCCCACCCATCACATTGGATAAGTTCCTCAGTTCTTTTACACGTATTGATGATCTTACGCATGGTCTTGGAACTACCATTATGTGTACAATGCCCGGATAACACAAGCGTTAATTGTCCCCGCCGAACGAATTTCGGGAGGGGACTATAAAAATGGCTCCGTCCGTATGTCCGTCGTATGTCCGTCCGTATGTCCCGGATGTCCGTCGTATGTCCGTGAATAAAAATGTTTAACCCTGGAAACATTTGGGCAATATCTTTTTTTCTGGATGTGCTAGAGGAGCCAAACTTTTTGTTATATTTTAAGGAGGTGATCCCCCTACTCTCCCATGTAATTAATTCCCCCATGGTCCTCCCTGGTCTGTCAGGGGGTAGGGGGAAAAAGGTCAAGGAAAAAGGTCATATTGCACAGAAAATTCAACTTGTGTCCAATTTTATCTAGATTTCTCTAAGGGCTACGATGATGTAACTTGGTGGAAGAAGCAGTTGCTGCGTTCTCAACCGATTAGATTTTGGGTGTAAAATGCTAATTAAGTATCTAATTTGCAATAATTTATGAAATTTTTTCCCCGCAATGCCTGGTACAAGTTTTTCTGGAGTTCTGTAAGGTGTAATAATGATGCAACTTGGTGGAAGGAAGTGGGCTGAGAAGTTCTCGACCTGATTTAGATTTGGGCGAATTTTTTTTAGTTCTAGTTGTTACACTTGGGTCATTCTTTTGGGTTGCCAGCCGTTTACATTCTTGGAAATGTGAAAATACGTAAAAATCAGTGTTTCGCCGCTTTTCCAGACCCGTATGGGTCCCAAATTTAAATGGTGATCACATTAATTTTTTCAAAAATAGTGTTTGCCACATTGAGTAAATTATCATACATATTTTACTAAATTTAGTGATTTTCAGGGATTTTTGCATGCTGAATTTTTTAAGATTTCTGATTCAATTTTCTTGATTAACCTTATTTGTGGCGAGCTAGTGATGGCCAAATTAGGGTGGAGTTGGTGCAGTTTTTAGTTGTCGCATTTTATTGATCGCGATATTCGGCGTAAATACGAGTTCCCCTTGTTTATTAAACCTATTAAACTGTAAGTTTGAAGTTTGTAAGCTCGGTGTAACGGGCCGTGTTAAAAACAATATTTAGGATGTATTTAATTGATAACCTACCCACAATGTTTCCACAGTGCTGAACAGTCCATAACAAGGAATTAGGCTGGCTTGTGGAATCCTTGTGACCCCTGTAGTTGACTTAAAATACTTGTTCCTTACTCTTTAACCCAGAAATAACCCAGCGCAGACTGTATAAATTAAACCAAATAAAATGCTAACACTTTCATGAGATATCTTGTAAATGAAGAACAGGGACAGACTTATTTCTTGGAAATTTGGGGGGCAAATTGGCCAAAATAACAGTGTGAAAGTGCCCGAGGGGCACACATATGAGATTGATCTGGGTGTAAACGGCGTTTCCAAACCCAGGGGCATTCGGGACAGGACGTGCAAAAAAATAGGGGCTCCTTTGTATTTTATCAAATAGTTAAGTACTAACATCCTCGCTAAGCGATGGGTTGTCTTTTTTAAAGAACTATTCCTTGTTGGGTCCCTATATTTCCCTTCTAATCTGTAAGATTATTTCACTGTACAATGGTACCTAAGCAAGTTTCAGATAAGGTTACGCTAACAGACATAACAGAATTCACAACAAACGTTGGTTTTTGGCATGGGTCTCACTCGTATGGGCCCTAACTCTTACTTGAGCACTAATTAAACTGTATGGACGGTAGGCCAATCTATGTGTGAACTTGGGCATTAACTAAATATTTTTTGAGTCAACGTCTGGTAAGCTGTCCTGCGGTTTCCCGAAATTTGCTGTCAAAGCCTTCAAGGATGTTATCATTCTAGGTTTTCTTTATGTATGTTTCAGACAGACAGGCTAGGACAGATAGAAAAGGGCAATGATAGCGAAAGCGAAAATAAGAATTAATGCTTGAGCTATTCTCAATAATCTAAGGAGATGCATTAGGAAGGTGGCGCCCATAACGTCTGGGTACATGATGGAATCCTTTTTAAATTAAATGGAGTACTGGGCAATGTTTTCGTTGCGCAAAATATGTAAGCCTTTTTAAAGGTGCGTGTTCCGATCGGCCTTTGGTACCCCCCTGATTTCGGCTTGCAGGCCCTTTTACTGAAAAGCCTATCAAAAATCTAATTGTGTCACCAATCGGGATCATTCAAAGGCTGAGCCGGGAAAATACAGGTTAATACAGCACTATCCTTCCAGGGGGGTTCAATTAATGATGGAAGTGCCGGATTATGCACAGTAAATTATAACAGCTTTGATAATGCTGTTCAATTGGTCGTTGGAGTGGGTAAAGGGGCAAATGGTGGCGAGGCTGATGTGGAATATTGCCTTCAGGTTGCTCCAGTGCACCCTGATGAAGGTCCAGGAAAAATACTTGGATAAGGCATCCCCCATGGGGCGTCATGTTCGCCATCACTCTTGAAAATTATTCGACTTTTGGAAGGGGGGTGGCGAAAAAGAATGCGTGCACTGATAGGATTACACATTGTTGTGATGATTTCTTTACCTTGTCCTAGTTAATGTATGTGGTTTCGGTCGAGTGTTGGAGTTGCAATTTGGCGCTGTATTAGCTGCTGCCTCAAGTGCATTGTTTCTGTAAAAGCGCTGTGTTCTTTGTAGAGCGCTATATTACATGCTAATACCTATTTATATTTATATTATTCTGACTGGGATTCTGACCGTAACGAAATTTGTAATCGCATGTAGATTTGTTTAAGGGCCAGCTTTGAGAAGACTTGCAAAAAATTGGGGGTCCCGTTATCTACAGAAAAGGTGGTTGGTCCCTGCCACAAAATAATTACCTGGGGCTCGAAAGATTTGGAAAATGCAAATTCAGTACCTCAAGAAAGTTACTAAATATTTGTAGGGAAAGTTAAGCAGGGGCCTGAGCTGCGAAAATGATGTCTTCGTTGAGAGAGATTCAGTCATTGATAGGCTCCCTTTCATTCGTCTGCAAAGACGTTTCCCCTGAAGAGTGTTTTTAAAGGCGCCTGATCGATGTGGTACGTGTGGTAAAAAGAACGGGGGGGAAAATTTAGGACTGCCAAGAGAAGCAAATGTGTATTGAAATGTGGGCTTCTATTTTAGAACACTATAATGGAGTTTCAATCATTCCTGACCACATGTGGGTAGGTGGATCAGATCTTCTATTATTTTGATTCAAGAGGGGCCATTGGCTTTGGGGGTATTTTAGGGGCCAGTGGTTTAAAGGAAAGTGGCCTACAGTACATGGGAATAGATCAATCGCCTGGCTCGAGTTCTTCCCTATAGTCGTGGCTGTGGTGTTATGGGGAAACCAGCTTAGGGTAAGCGTTTATAATCTTAAGATCAGACACTAAGCGGCAGTGGCCAATTAATAAACAAACAAACTTCCAAGTCCAGAACTAAGTGACATATGTTGAGATTTTTTGTACTGCAATGACGAAGGCCTAATACTGCCTTTTGTGCGAAATATAACGGGGGAAACAAAATACTAAGCAGACGCCACTTCCCGGGTTCAAGATGGTGCCGTTTTCGCCAAATTGCACCAGATTGCGGCCAAAACATTTCAAGTGGCCGGAGTTTCTGTGGACAATCTAAAAATTGAGGCGCAGCGTCTATTCAGACCTTCTTTAGCACCAGCAACTTGGTCATCCTATGGCAAGGAGCTTAGAATCCTTTATTGAATTTAGGAATGCATTTGGTCTTGAGCGTTTGGCCGGCATCAGTCCAAGATATTGTTCTTTACATTTCTTCTCTATCAATTTGGTATCCTCAGCATCTGTAATTAACATTTATCCTTATATCTTTGCCACATAAAGCAAATGGTTGGAAAGACCCAACTGAGAACTTTGTAATCAAGAAAATTAGGAGGGGGCAGGGGCGTTGAATAAGCCACGTTTTGGATGTTAGACTTCCGCCATCAAGCATCTTGTCGAGTATAATTCAAAATTTTACCTTTCAATCTGCAGTTCACAGTATGAATATTTGCTTTTTAGGGATGTACACATTGGCCTCTTTTTGGTTTTCTTAGAGTTGGGGAGTACACATGTTGTAGCAAGAATGCAGGCAGGGTATTAAAGTTATTTTTTGGACGATATTTTCAATATTTGGGTCAGATCCAAAGTGTCTGCAATTAAATTAAAAATCCAGAGACTCCACAAACTAACCAGAGTGGCCGTGTGCTACATTCCTGAAGATAGAGAATGCTAGGACTTCCACTAACTTGTCCTGTGTCTGCCATGTCAGATTTCCTGTTAATAAGACCCTGTCTGCAGGGCCCACACTATTTATTCATTTCAATGGTGACCCATTGACATCCATATCAGTGTAACAGGCTATAAAAGGGAAATTCAGTTGCGGGTGTGCTCCTGAAAAATGTAGCCCACACAGCTTCAGAATTGGTGAGCTACTATGGCATCCCAAGGGGTTGTTCGGAGGAGAATAATAAAGATTAGGGCGTTGGAAATCATCTGCAGTCCAAATTAGTCAGGCTCAAGAATTGTTATAATTAAACTTTCACCTACGGGTTAGTCACCATTTGTATGTGACTGAGTATGTCACTCAGGTTAGATTAGATTTAAGTGGTTAATAATGCTATAATCTTAGACTGTTTTATCCACTGAATCAACCATGTTGTTTAAAAATTGAGTATGTCGCTCTACAGAATTGCTCTGTTATTCTAAGGCATGGTCATTTAGCGTAAATAGGTGCAAAATAAGAAATTATTTAACCTACAGTTCGTCACCATGCGTATTGTTGACTGAGTAGTCACTGGCGTATGTAATTAGAATTTGTAAATGGACTAATGCTATAATAATCTTAGAATGTTTTATCCACAGGTAATCACCACGTGATATAATTGAGTTTGTCACTCTACAGAATTGTTCTTTGTTTATTCCAAGTGAATGCATTTAGCTTAAGGTTAGTGTGTAAAATAAGACATTTGAGATTAAATTTTAGTCTCGTTTCCTCAGGTATTCATCGGAGGAAAACTGGCAAGTGCCAGTCATTGCCAAAAAATTAAATGGTCTTCCTTTGATTAGGGTTATGTAGGTTTATAATTTTGCTTTGAAATATAAATGATATTAAATATGTTTAAATTGGGCTCTTCAAATTTTTCTATTTTTTCAGAACCAAAAATGGTGGTTACGTGGGTGGTTGGGGACTCCTTATTCCAATTGCAGAGGAAACAAATAGACCTCAGTTACGGGTGGAGGACAAACTTATGTGGTCGGGTGGTCCCGGTGCACGCTGCGCTGGGTTGATTGGGCGCCTGAGCAGACAACTACCCGAAAGTCACGCTCCTACAACCTTAATATTGCATTGCGGGAACAATGATATTTTACAGAGTCCCACTTGGGAAATAGCAAAAGAGTGTGAAAAAACCTCAATGGGATTCCGCACGCTTCTACCTCATACAAGACTAAATAGGTTGATATTGTGATTAGATGGCTATGCAATGAGATTGATAAATGAAGGGGCAGGGCTTGCTTGCACAAGAAATATCAATAAGGAGGCCAAAGAATTGGTAGGCAGAAGAAATCAAAAAACCAATGTACTGTGATTACTCATTATTCATCTTCAAACAGGAGAAATCGCGTGGTAGATGGCACCCCCGATGTATAAGTGGGATGGCACGCACACGCGGATTATGGCTCACAACCCCAAAAACCATTATTCAGGGAACATTGTCACATGCATAGAATTTTGCAATAAGAATCTGGTTAGTTTTTCATACCTCCTGGTGCAGCTGATGTTTGAAATAATTGGGGGGTTTCTTTTTGGTATGAAGAGGACCATTAGATAACTCAATGAACGGGGGAGGTTATGGCAAGTTGCTTGCAGTGCATGACAAGATCTTGGTTGCTGGTAGGTTATATTTTAAATCATTACAAAGTAAAATACTTATAAATAATTGATGTATAATGTAATAAATTATATTACAATGCTTTCAGGGTAGGTCGCAGCACGGAATGCTTGGCCAGCGCTCGGAAGCGATGTATGAAAAATGCGCAACAAATTAGTTTAGCCATTTAATCATTTGTCATCTCTCATATTTCTGGCTACACCTTTTGCGTCGGCAGGTTTCACGAGTGGGAATATGCTTGGGGGGAAACACTTCACTATTTGCGTGCGTGATTTATTTGTGCGTTGTAAGTCCCGGCAAACCTCTTTTGCTCTATACAGTTTGACTTCCAGGGTTAGTCGCCAGGAGATCTTGGGGTTTATCGCACTCCTCGGGGGAAAAAATTGTTAGGCATTCATTTTGTTTTCATTAAATCCCTCATTGTGACAGCATTGTGACATCGCTATGTCACACTATGATGAATCCTTGCGTTGTGGCTCAATGGGACCAATGGGTCCGAATTAAGTGACAAATAATAAAATGATCCTTTCAGACGACAGTGAAGCACAATCCTTCTTGTTCTGCCTTTTCATTTGTCTGGGATAATTGGAAGTTTATTCGAGCATCGAAAGTAAACTAATGTATCCCTGCCAAATAAATGGTTGAATCCAATTCGAAGCTGCTAGGCATTTGTTTATGTTACGGGCGTCGAACCAATTCACAGCGCCAGGTTTATTGGTTCTATTGTTTTCCCGTCGTCCAATCACGCTCGGCGTTGGTTAGAATAGCCGCCATTTTACAGATTTTGCTTCACTCTCGGTGTCACGGCGTCGAGGAACGGATGTGCAATTTTACGTTCCCCCCCACTCTCCCAACTAATTTGTAATTTGGAAATTTCATCATTTGTTTTAAAAAAAAATAACACCTGTGCGCTTAACATGATTGATTGTTCAAAAATTGTCTTGGTTAATAAATAAATGCTTCATTTTCTAGCATTTGATATTTCAGTAATCAATTGAGTAAGGACTTTCAAAATCACTTTTAGTGGGACGCATATAAAGAATTGTGTTTAAAACTGTTTAATGTGGTGGTAGGTTATATTTTCTTTAATTTCATTACAAAGGTTTACAATATTTTAAATAAATTGAGGTATAAGATTATAAATAATTACAATGGCTTTCCAGGTAGTCACTTGCAAGAAATGCTTCGGCCAGCGCTCGGAGCAGATGTATGAATGAGGCAACAAATAAGGTTTCAGCCATTTAATCATTTGTCATCCTCTCATATGTCTTGCTTACAGCTTTTGGCTTCGCAGGTTTTCCACCGAGTTGGAGTTCAGGCTTTGAGTGAACACTTCATATCTGCGTGCGGTGATTATGTTTGTGCGTTGAAGTCCGCGGAAACATCCTCTTGCGCTATACAGTTGGACTTTCCAGGTCGTCGTCACTGGAGATCTTGGGGCTATTAGCACTCCAAGGAAAATGGTTAGGCATCATTTCATAAATCCATCATTGTGCGCGCATTTTGAACATTCGCTATGTTCACACATATGCTGATCCTGGCGTTGTTGATCAATGACCATTGGGTCAGATTTAAGTGATAAAAAAATGATCCTTTCAGCGCCCAGTGAAGCACAATCCTTCTCTGTTCTGCCTTTTGATTAGTTGTCGTGGGACTAAAATAGGCATTTTCGACACTTTCTTACACGTGGATCTTTTGATATCTTATTCCGTGGGTTTTTATGTTGGAACACCAAAGGGTTTCATTTGATTTTAGATCGAGCCTTTTCCCCCCGTTATTGCAAAGCGCTTTTGCACACCCTCTTTAGTGTGGTTTGGTGTGTATTCCGTATGCTTTCACGCTTAAAATGATGTTTTACTGTTTGGGTGTCAATAGGGCCTAGGGACTGTCAGATTAAAGATGGGGTTCAAATTTTCTGACAGCTGCCCCCTTCTTCAAGGGGAAAAAGTTAGTACAGGGAAAATTTTAAAATCGAGTCAAATTATGTTTTAATGTAAACTAACGCGTTTGTCTCCTTATAAGTACTTTCAGTACTTTTTGGCACTATAAACTCATGTGACAACCAGTGTAGCTATTGTATAAGGGAGAAATGCATTATGGAAAGAACACGATACCTCTCTACCTATTCCACTGTGAATGGCGTTTGGCTTTTAGCACGTGTGCAACTAAATTGACTCGTCTGGCTGCCGTGTGAATGTGCTACGTAATACGTACAGGTTGTTTAGATTATGAGATTATAGTCTATTTATCATTTGCTTAAAGGTGCAACGAGAGATTTTGAGGCACGCAGATATGTGTCAAAATAGTAATTTCTAATAGATTAGACACTCAATAGATTTCTTACCTTGTATTAAAGCAATATTAGCACATTTTTTTGAAGGGCGCCCCCAATTTTTCAAAAATTTGGAGATTTTTCACGGTTTGAATGGTAACTGGCTAGTAAACTATACCTGTGAATGGTTAAGCTCAAAAATGTCTATGTGTCACAAACGAAGGAATTTTGTTCTAGAATAATTATTATCGGGGATCCCCGATAATAATTCCACAGCTGCTGGAAACGGCCTTCCAATGTGAAATAGCCGGGAATAGCGCCATGTCGTGTCTACGCTCATCCATTAGTTGTTTTAATAGTTCGGGCAAGTCAAGTTAGATGTTATTTTCTCGAGGTGGCACTATTTCATCATGGACGGTCATAAACGTAGCATTTCCAGCTCTGCCGTTAAGTCCAATCTGGGATCCCAATTCTAATTACAAAATCGCTTATTTTGTGATAAATACGCATTTTTTAGCATTCTCGTTCGCAGTATAGTTTCCTAGACAATTACCAACGTAACTGTGCAAAAATATCAAATTTTGAAAATTGGGGGCGCTCTTCAAAAAATGTGCCAATATTGCGATCCATGCTTTTGCTTTGCTTATAATTTCAATGTAAAACATAGGCTGAATTTCGTATTTGCTCCTATACGAAATTAGAAATTTCACAATTGTTGTACCAAAGAAACATCTCTCAGCTTAAACCTTTCAGATAGGGATATTTTGGACGGAAAGCTTTACATCAGGGCAAAAATCAGAACTTTCGATTTTTTTAGGGACACCTGATATGTGAAATCTTTCGTTGCACCTTTTAATGCAGCTCATTGAGAATTTATCGATATTTATCATTCAATTAATCGATAAGTTAATCAATTCGGGAGGAGTATCTGAAGGTTTACCGTTTGAATCCTGGATGTAGTTTCTGCCTTCGGGGAGGACGGTGACGGAAGGAAGTGATGAGTTTCTTTAAAAATTAGTTGGTTTTAATTTTGCTTTGTTTTTCTAAGAGTAAAATCTTCGGAAATTGCCAACGTTCGCTTTCTTAACATCATCATTAATAACGGCATTAAATATTAACTGATCACAAATTTGAGATATGTACATGATTTCTTTTGTTGCCCATTGTTCCAGGTAACGATGTTGAGACCCAATTCACATAGCAGGAACCTGTTTTTACTGGTAGGTGCTATTCAGCAGGTACCTGTTATAACTGACTCAATGTATACACTCCACACAGTGCTATACAGCAGGTACCAGTGGAACGGGTTACTGTTCCTTAACGTATTGTACACGCGTATTTCCACAACCCTGGACTAGTAATGTTTCCCCTTACTTTAAAAGGCCATGGTTGGATTCGAACCTGTGATACCTGCGTTATAAATCGATGCTCTTATCCACTATACTAGCGAGGGAGGATGTGGGAGGAGATTGATTTCTTAATCCTACATAAGCTTTACGGAATAAAGCGATAATACTATTGTGATATGATAGCACTGTATGCAGTGTATACATTGAGTCAGTTATAACAGGTACCTGCTGAATAGCAATAGCATTTACCAGTTATAACAGGTTCCTGCTATGTGAATTGGGTGATGTTGAATATCCCTGGAACAAAACAAAGAATGTTTTGAGTTTCTGCCAAATGGTATTTAAAATTCTTTATTAAAATGATACAAGAAAAAAAATGGAAGACTTCTATGGATTTGAATGGGAATCAGCCTAAGGGCCCAATAAAGGCACATAATTTTAACATTTGCCGCAAGTGATACAACATGTCATGTGAGGTTATAGTGATATAAATTGTAATTATATGTAAAAAAAACCAGCAAAATACATACTTTAAAAAACAACAACAAATTCCACAGGACACGGTGATAAATATTTTTTTAAACTATCAGTCTCTAGATTTCTTAGATAATGTTTTTAATCTATTACATTTATATTTCAATGTATTTTGATTTAATAATGTAATCTAAACTTAGATTGTCCCTGATAGCAATCCAATTAGATTAACTTTTAATCTTAAGGAATTATAAAGACAGTATAGCAATTCTTCACCCCGTGAACCAACAAGTGCTTTTGATAAAATAGATAAAACACTTTTTTTTTTAAATGTGCCAAATGGCGTGTTGGTTCACAGGAAGAAGCACCCATTTCTAACATTTTCTGACCAAAGAAAAGTTCAAAATCCAAATTGTTTTCAAATTTGTGGAAGTGGTTTCAATAAGGGTTCACTTCATTAAAGGGGGATTGCCGATCGATTTAAGTTTCTAAAAGTATTTCATAAATGGCCTCACCCAAAACCCAATCTGTAAAATTCCCCGCCGATTTTCAACCCGTTTTGATGTGATAGCTAAACACGTGATTTTTGAAATCCCATAGAGAACTGGTGTTGTAAAATAATATTGGTCTCTCGAACAGATAGGAGCACATTTTTTAGCTCATAATATCCCAAAACAAAACTCCTTAGCCCTAAGATTTCACCAGGGTAAATGAGAAAATAGTAGCTTTCTTCCGATATCAAAATGCTGACACTTTCCGCGTAAAACCTGGGGTCCTGGGGACGAGGCTATTAGCAATCGGGCCAGGACCTAAGTCCGGAATATTTTCTATTCCGTTGTATCCCTTTAACCCTTTTAAGAGTCTGTATAAGACTGGTAATGTGACTAAATGCAGCACGGTTTTTACGGCAGTCTTTTGTATGTAGAATCTTGAGATTTATTTTTGGAGAAGTTACCATACAACATATCACGGCTAAATCCTCATTCGGATCATAGAGTTCCTTGGAATAGACAATTATAACATGTCATCGCATACAGATGCCAAGATATATTTTCTTCAGGTAGTATATACTTATTAAAAGGCTGACTCAGAGATTCCCGATGAGGGCGCCCACTCATTTTATTTGCATATACTAATCGCTTTGTCCATATACTAATGACTGTGTGAAATATAAGCTCAAATCGAAGTCCTTCGTATAGAAAATCACAACTTGTTCTATCAATTCCGGATCCGGGAATTTGTTTATACACGGTATCCTATGGCACTGTATACTGTGCATATACTGTGTTTAATACTGCATGAAAACGGAAAATCGAGGCATCAGTGACTTTGGAATAAGGATTTTGGACATTAAGGTTGTATTTTTAGTTCTAGATGACTATTTTACTTAGGCACCCAAAAAATATTTATTTCGAAATCTCTGAATCAGCCTAATGTGAACTCATGTTAATGACCTTTAGGTAAAAAAAGGAGGGGGTGTAATATTATTACCAGAGTGTAATGTTTGTTTGGTTGTTAAGGACTGAATTGTCTACATGAGTGTATAAACGCGTTGTTTCTCGAGAGTAAGTAGGTTTGACCCATTAAACGGTGGAGATTTTATTGTATGGTGCCGACCGCGGTTTGTGATAATACGTTTGCGTTAATAGTGTCAAAAGGCTTTGTAAAGGTCATGAAGTAGTCCCATGGTGTAGTGATTATACCTTTGATGATTGTGATGATGAAACTTAGGGACCGTTCAATATTTAGAGGGGAGTGGTAGTGGCTGGAAAAAATATAGCGGTTGTGTACTTTTGTTCTCACAAATACCGGGGTTATGTCATTTTTTGAACGAGCCGTGGGGATAACGTATTTTTTTTTAAGAGCCGGGGGATTATTAGTTAAAATTGTTAATTCCTATACTGACTGTTAACTAGGGCTAGGTAGGGATACAAGCCCTATACTAAAACTTGTGAAGGAGTTTAAATAATTTCCTGACTTTCTTCGGGGCTAATAATGTAAGCCCAATTGCCATACATAAAGGCCGATAGTAGTTATTTGAACATTAAATTCGTTTGCAATTTTCTTTCGGTGGTACTTTGGCTAAGTCATGGTTTGCACCTCTTCAATGCACTCACCACAAGCGGCCGACGAACCCTTATACTTACTGTGCACATCGCACTCCAGTCGACTCTTGAAAGTTTCCATTCAATCTCTAAGTATTAAAATAATAGGATAATATTGCGTCACGAAGTGGGAAACTTCCCTCACAAATTGTATACCGATGTCCGCAAGAAGTTGAAATAATTGCATGCTGTTTCAGTATGACCAACCATACAACAAAATTTGAGCTTTTTTTAACTTTTGCTCCAGGATGACCTTGAAGCGTATTTATAGCGTTATTTAGGTGTAATATTGAACAGAACTAGTCTAGTGTCAATGCAATATTACACGGAGAAATCACTCTTATTATATGTTTGTGTATATTTTTAATGTTCTAATTTTTATATTTTGTGAATTGTTTGTAGTCGTTTTTTATCCACATGCCTGGGGTCAGTCAAGGCCACAGTTGATCTTGTGTTGAATGTATTTTAACTTCTTTTGTTATTTAATAAAGATTATTTATATAGTGTTACCAAAGGTGGAAACCTAGACAAACTAACTTTTTTGTAATCCTTATAATGAGACAAATACATTTTAGCACAATTTGACTTGATTTCAAATTTACCCCTGTACTTATTTTACCCCCTTATTTACAATGTTCCCCCAGATTTCCCAAAGGATAGACCCAAATATTTTAATTCAGTACCCTTGAAGCTACCAAAAAATATTCAAACCTTCTTCCCCAAACTCCGAGAACTGGGTCATAAATTATAACCACATACTGTCACAGATGCACTCAAAACTGATGCACTTAGAAGCTGAAAAAAAGATCATTAGTTTTTGCCCTCATATTTAGGACGATTGACGATTAAAAAAATAAAACAAAAAAGTATTGAATACATTGACCTATATAGCAGCATTCATAAAACGAAGTACCGACAAAAGTCAAATTAAGCAATGTCGTCAAAACATATTGCAATATTTCCAACTCCTATCATTAATTTGAAATTCGACACCATTCCCTTTTTTAAATAAATTATGTCAGCAACTAATTGTGAGCTTAAATAGCGCCGTAGGATAAAAATACATCAAGATTTGAAACGCCATTCTTAGATTCTGACGTGACTTCTCAGTAATATTAATTAGATCAGGTTGTACATAATTTTGTGGTTTAGTAATAAGTGTATATTACAGAATTCTTTGAGCGAAAATCCATCTGCTCTAATGTTCAATCAAAAATTAAAGTGTTTATAATTGGAGAAATGTTTTTGTCATTTTGATGCTGTAAGTACACCCAGATCACGAAGTCGAGAATATGTCTAAACCAATGTGACTACACTGTTCTTCGACACATTACACTATCACCACTACATGTTTTGATGTGAATGCTATCGAGCATAACCCATAATCATTTTTATCAATCGATCATAATCTAAAGAAACCGTTTAAATTTGAAATATCAGGTTTTGCAGGAGAAAATACTTCATAAACAAAAAATAAGCTAATTTGAAGGGGTCAGGTAACGGTAAGTGTAATTTACATTCTACCTTCTACCTTTTGAGACCTTCTGTTTTGGAGTAGCTATGTGGGGAGTTCACTTGCAGTGAGATCTTGACCTGGTCCTGCCCAGTCATGTCTAAAATCATGTTGTTGTGTTTGTCATCTAGTTGCATTTGAAATTAAGAGATAAAGAAACTATACTGCACAACTTACAAATATAGCTGTTGACCTAAACCCTAATATTAGTGTTATTTCTGAGCTGTGTGAACATCCCTTCTACATCAGGAATAACTTAACCTGTCATACAATTTTTGGATGTTGCAGAGTATACAAAGGGATATATATTAAACACAGTCTCACAGGGGCTTCAAAGGAATGGGACAATGGCCTGTTCATTGCTTGCTTTCTTGTCAGAGGTCATTTTCTTCATACAAATCCCAAAATGCAATGTAGTAGTCCTATGCACTCACTGAATGCATTATTAATACTTGGGAATCTAAGGTATGAACTAAGGTGGTTGGAATGGGGGATACCACAAGCCTGGGATCACAAGCACTTTTCAAATTACGTCAAAGCTAGAAAGGTAGTACTGCTAACAAATGTTGTTTTTGCCAGAAAGTACTCGTATATTAACATTTTCTGGGTAGGGGTAATTACATTGTCTCAAGTCACAATTTTCCAGAATGTGCCACTTTTAAAAAGAACACAACTACGACGAACCCAAAGCGTATTGCTAACAAAATGTTATCATTACGCTTTTAACAATATGATCAAACTATTTCGTATTATTGCAATTTACAATTCGCCTAATTCACTTGAAATACCTTCTCTATATCCATATTAATAATTGAGATTTGAATCTATACTTCAAAGCTTTAACACTAAAAAACCGTGCGCGTCATACTGTATTAAATAATAATTTCATACTAACTTCCTCATTTTCAACTTGATTTACGGTGTACAATAAATTCCATTCCGCTAACGTAAACGATTTCAGCATAAAACCGAGGTCGTAGACCAATACAAGCAAGAGACCTAACGTTTCCTGATTCCGTGATAATTTTTTTTTTCTAAACTTGGAAAACAAAATGCAAATTAAGTGAAAATGTAGTATGCAATATGCATGATAATTTATCTATATGTTTGTGAGGGTTTCTTGGGTGAATTTCACTAACGTACACTATGGTATATAAAACCAACATTTACAAGACCCAAAGCCTTAAAAGATTGAACGATATATCACATGGTCTAGCAGTAAAAAGAACCCTTGCTCACGTACGTTATTCATTCATCAGTTATTGATGAATCGTGGATGAATAATGTAGACGGGTAGGCATTTTGGAGCTTACTGTATTTTGCGAAATAAAACAAAAGATGTTCACTGCACTGACTGGATTACGCACTTAAACAAAATACACAATTTGTCTCGACGTGACCTCTCTATTGAGTTGACGGAAAATGACCAAAGTTCAATAGCTTTGGACTTCAACGATGATACGCTTGCGCTTCTTCATCAAATATTTCAAAATGGTAGTTGTCTAAGAAGTCTGTGCAATCCTGTAGATAAGGTGACCATCAGTGACCAGGGGTCCGTTCCCGAAACTATGATCGTAAATTTCATCTTACGCACGGCTTAAGATTTTGGTTACGACCATGGTAGTAGCGTTCCCGAACAGTGTACTTAAGATGCTCGTAAGTGCATTTCTACCAGTAAACCTACGGCAATCTTACGTTAACATAAACTAAGCCGATTTAAAGGTCATTCCATTCATTGACTGGGATTAAAATTGGGCTCTGTCTGGGTGCAAAAGTCTGAGACACGTTTGCGAATGTTACCATGTGCCTATTATCATCAGGTATGAATGATTTTTATTGTGTGGTATCTATAGAACTTAACAAGTATTAAAACAATCGGACAGGGTTCGCTTGATGTCGTCAACTGGTTGATTCGTGTATTTATTTTTTTTTTGTTCGCGGTGTGTATGTGATGTGTGTGTGTTAACTCTTCAATATTTTGACTTTGCTTCATGTAGCTCCTGTGCTCATTTCTTTTCATCACGGTTATACTGAATGTGTTTAGTAAAATGTTTAATTATAGTGACTCATATTTCAGTTAGTTATAGGCTCTGCGAGTGAGAGAGCTGTTTCTTTCAATTCTGTGACCAATTTAGATTGAATTCTACTCTATTGGTATTTTCTTTTTTTAATCGCAATTCGGGAGGAGGGTCCTTTCTTATAAAAAGAAATCTAATTTAAAAAATAACGCAATATCGGTTAACATGTAACGTAGCTTTATACCAAATTACGGTAAAATGTACATTTTGAATTTAATTTATTGCAAGATCAATGAATACTAACTTATGGCCACATGGACGTATTGTAAAGTTTTTCTCAATAAATATAACATAGACTATATAAACAAGAGGTCCATGTAGAGCAAATCTGGAATGAAAGATATTGTTCTTGAAATAGGTATAAGTTTAATTGTTTTTGTTTATGGTTCTCGGGTTCGAAAATGTTTGTATCTAAATTGCACATTTAAGATTTGTGTTGAGCCATGAAAAACTATTACTTGTTAGAGGGTCCAGTTGGTCATGATAACCTACATACAAATTATTTTCTTGTTATACTTTGCGCAAAACGGGTTTTATATGGTTTATTAATTTGTTCTGCATAAACTTGGATGTTCAAAGTGCTAGCGACCCAACTCATACTCTAAAGCAATAAATGTCGCATTGATGATCCCATCTTCATAAGACGGATCTCGAGTATATTTGTATATATTAAAAGCCAAAGGACACAATAGTGTATAGACATATTAGTTTTCGTCGTTTAAATTAGATACATGAATAATATAGGGTGGTTCAAATACTCAGGACAAGAGCGTTATTCATGTAGACAGTAACTTAGGCATTTGAACCCCCTTTTTTTTTAGCAAAATTAACCTTTTTTCTTTTCTTTCATAAAATGTTTACTTTTCTTTACAATGCCATTGTAGATCGATGACGCTATGACGCATAACCCCCGCAGCGGCGCGCAAGTGGCGGTAAGCCTGCTAAAAATAAAACGGGGATCCGTCTGCTCATTCGTCACGGTAGGGTATTTAGCCGGCTGACTTATGTTTTCAGTATGTAGAATTATGGACCCATCTTTTTTCACCTTCTGCGGGGACAATTGAATATTAATTATTAAAGGAACATATCACAGATGTTGAATCTTAAAAAGAATTTATTAGGGAATAACAGCCAATTTGAGAAACAATAACGATTTGATTGACGTCACGGCATTGATTGGGTTATTATTTGCTTCGGGGACCATTAGGTAAAAATGACGTAAGGTATCCCTACATTGGAAAAAGCAAACCGATATCGTCAATCGTGCGGGTTTTGACAGCCAGTAGGGAAAGTAAAGTTTGTACTGTGAAGACAAATACACGGTGTCTTTGGAAAAAAAATAATAGCACTTTGGCAGAGAGGGTATGTACAGACTTGATTAACATCGTCGGATTATTTATATATATCGGTCGCCCCGAAGAGCAAACTTGATATCTGATACCCTGACACGTTGACCGGGTACCTGACACGTGACACCAACATTCATCTCGTTACCGTTTATAATACAATACGGCAAAGCAGCAAGCAGTCTGTATCTCTGTTGTCACAGCGTAAACGATCAAAATGTGAGACTATACACGTGGTTATGTACAGGGGGGGTAGGACCACGATCTGCTCGATTTGGCATTGGGGATTTCCAACGGTAAGTGTGAAACGCTAATGCATGACGATGGCAGTCTCCGGGTCCCAGTGACATTAAAAAAAGTCATCTCTTAAACCACTCTTGTTCAAAAAGATCGTAGTAATTATCTGATAATTAAGAAAAACAAAATATGAAGTTCCACATCAATATGCTTCTGTTAAGATACTGTGCCCTACTCAAAACTCCAGAAAACTTCCCCTGCAAAAGTAATCTCTATCAAACCATACTACCCTTGCACACGCGCCATGGCTACAGAGCTTTGCGCTCTGTTAGCCATGGCGCAACCGACCACTCTAATATGCAAACAAGCCCTATTATAAGTATTATTACACCCCAAACCAGGCACTCCTACGCATAACCCCCGCAGCCGCGCGCAAGTGACTGTAGCCTGCTAAAACTAAAAGGGATACCGTCTGCTTACATTTACAGTCCACGGTAAGGGTATTTAGCCGGCTGAATTTGTTTTTCCCAGGTTGTAGACTTATGGACACATCTTTGTACATTCATGCGGGGGACAATTGAATTATTATTATTAAAGAGCAATATACAGATGTTGAATCTAAAAAGATTTATTATGGAATAAAGCCATTTTTGGAAAAAAATAAAGATTTGATGACCGTCACGGCCAGTGATTGGTTTATTTTATTGCTTCGGGGGACACATTCAGGTAAAATGACGTAGTATCCCTACATTGGAAAAAAGCAAACGTATCGTCATCGTCGTCGGTTTTTGATATCAGTAGGGAAAGGTAAATTTTGTACTGTTAGACATAATAACGTGTCTTTCGGAAAAAAAATAATAGCACTTTGGCAGAGAGGATCATGTACAGACCTTGATTTAAACATAGGCGGATTTATATATTATAGATCGGTGCCCCCGAAGAGCAAAACTGATATGCTGATTTACATGACACGTGACCACCTGGTACTCCTGACACGTGGACCACCACAAACTATTCATTCTCGTTACGTTTTAAAACTACCCAATACGGCAAAGCAGCAAGCATTCTGATCTCTTGGTACAGCGTATCGATCAAGATGTGAGCATACACGTGTTCTGTACAGGGAGGGTGTTTAGGACACGATCTGCTCGAATTTGGGCATTGGGATATCCAAACGTTAATTTGGGGAAATGCTACATGCATTTACTATGGCAGTCTCACCGGTCCCAGTGACATTAAAAAAATCAATCTCTAAACCTTTGTTCAAAGATCTAGTAAATCATGATAAAATTAAGGAAAAAATTGAAGTCACATCATCATGCTTCTGGTTTAAATTACCCTGTGATAAACTCAAAACTCCAGAAACTTCCCCTGTGACAAAAGTAACTCTCTATCAAACATAATAACCCTTGACATACGAGCCATGGCTACAGAGCTATGTAGTACGTCAGCCAGACCAGTTTTGGGCACCAAGGATTAGGTGGAAGAGTACGAATGAAAATTTCATTGCTACCACATGTGAGGTACATAGTGGGGATATCGCTGGGTGGATGTAGAAATCAGAAGTGGTTTGGAACTAATTTTTTATGGGTCAAAAAAGGTCAAAAATTGCACCCAAATTAGGTTAAAAAAATCATAGAATGGTATGTATTTATTCCGACTTCATATTGAAAATGTAAATTAATAATAACAATTCCCCCACTATATAGCTGTTAGACAGATTAAGAAGAATTGAATGTTAATTCTGGGGTTAATTTTGACCCCAAAAAGGCCAAAAAAAGGGGTCAACATTGGACCGCACACAGAATTAAGCGTAAACCAACCATGAATGTTGATTCCAAACGTTATTAATGTAACAGTATTTTAATGGTCCCCACTTATATGCTGTCGATTCAAAGAAGAATTTGAATGTTGGGAATCTGAGGGTTTTTTTGACCCCAGAAAGGGGTCAAAATTGACTTACATGAGGTAAATAAAAAAACTCCATAGAATGAGGGAGTGTATTATTCCAAACTTCTTACAAAACTAGTATTTCATTTCGCCCACTCTACAGCAGAAGATTCCAGAAGAAATGGTAAGTTGGAATCTAGGGGTCAAAATTTACCCCAGAAAGGGTTGAAAAAGGGCTTTAAAAGTGACCAAATAAGGTAAAAATCATAGACTGGTGTGTATTAATCCAACTTTATACTAAATGCAATAGTATTTCATTTTTCACTCGATAGCAGGTACAATAAGGAATATTGTGAAGTCAAAAATCGTTTAGAATGGTGATTTCTTTATTCCAACTAATCTTAAAATATAGTAGTTTTTCCCGCTTATAGCGTGCATTTAAGAAGAAAGAATTGAATGTTTGCATAGGGGTCAAATATTACGACCCCAGGGGAAAGGCCAAAAAGGGGTTAAATTACCAAATGAGGTAAAAATCAGTAGTATGGTGATGTATGCCAACTTAAACTAGTATTTCATTTTTCCCACTCTATCGCAGAGATTCCAGAAGAAATGAATGTTGGAATCTAGGGTCAAATTTGACTCCAGAAAGGGCGTAAAAGGGCTTAAAATTGACCCAAATAAGGTAAAACATAGAATTGTATTTAGGTATTTATTCCAATTTATATTAAATGCTGAGTAAGTAGAATTCCACTATATAGCCGTATCAGAAGCATGTGATTGTTGGAATCGATCTGGGTCAAAATTGACCCTAGAAAAGGCAAAAGGGTCAAAATGACCCAAAATATGAGTCAGTAAAAGTAAAAATGGCAAGGTCATCATTCCACTTATGCATGTTGAAGACGTCTAAAATGCAAACCTGCATTTCTATTATATAATTATTGGGTACGTAGGTAATAAACTAATTTTGACATATTGAGTCTAGATACACCCAATTTAATTATTAGTTTATCTGATGATAGCATGATCCAATACCCACCCATCGTTAATTATCGTGCCGGCCCGTATCATTTCAACCAGTTTGATATGAGGGATAAAAACGTGATTTGATGACGCCTCATACAATATGTGTAAAATAATAAATTTTATTATTTTTTCACAAGCTGGCCGACCATGTCTAAGAGCCACCCTGATATTTTTGAAGCGATTGCGTTTGCGTTGTGGAAATAGTAGTTGTTAAGAAGGTTGAGAAAGAATTGTTCAACAAAAATGAAGGTACTCTTTAAAATATGTATGAGAGTGCATAGTGCTCCGATATTTTGTTGACTTCACTTTTCCTCCTTTAGCTTCTTTTTGGTTGGTGTTGTCGCTTTTTAAAAAACTAACAACTAACAAAATCGGTGCGAAGTCCAAAATCGGAGCGGGCGGGACGATCAAATGTTTTTGGTTTTTTTTTTTTACTTGGCCTTAAAGAGTGGCTCTTTACTATTTTTGACCCCAAAATTGACCCTAGGAAAGGGCCAAAAAGAGGTCAAAATCGATCACAAAAGAGTGTGAATTAAAAGCTATTCAATGGGGCACGCATTACTGTGGAAGAAGTTCACTTCTTTTGAGAAGCAACTCCATAGACTAATGTTTGCACTTTTGTCAGCTGGCAACTACAAGATTTGCATTTCAATTGGCGAAACGATTACCATGTTGGCAAAGGGGGACAATACATCATCTTTTGATTTGTCGACAATACGTGGCGTACTTCGTTGCAAAAAGTCTTTATCATTGGATTGCTGATCCCACTTCAATGTAGCTGGTATCTCTGCTGCAGAGCATATCAGAGTAGGTTAGTGATCTGCTACCTTTACTTGGACATGGAAGACCACAGAATAAAGGTCTGATAAAATCTGTCTTGACTGAAAGCAAATGCCACCGAACTGTGCTCTGATTCTGTGCCACAATGTGGTAATAGGATGGTATTTCACCATAGATTGATATTCGGTAGGATGTTGTTTCCAGGAGATATTTTCCAACTGGTTATGAGTCCTGATATAAGTACCACTTAAAAAGTCCTTGCCGCTCCCCCTCATTGTCATGTTCTGCACCACCAGTCAAGATGTTTTTTCACCACGGCAATCTTAGTGCTCTGGCGGACAATAGACTTTCATATTATATACTTAACATAATTAGTATAAAACCAGTTGTGATAATGTCAGGGCAGAAATTCAACCAAAAGATCAATTTAGACAAAATTTTGGGATAGCGTTCATTCTGAAGACCAAATGTTTCTCTCTATGGATTGTTTTACTAGTTGGAGAGACAAAGGAACTAAAAAGTGTGGCCGTATTGGTTTTAAATTGACCAATTTGGGTTGGACCATTTTGAATCCCTTGTTCAAAGTTGTCATTGCGAATGTCAGTAAAAAGGAAAACACTAAATTAGGAGAGAGGGCATTTTTTTTCAAAAGGGGACTTCCCAAAATTACGAAAGGGGCCAAATATTTGGTCCTCCAAAAATACCTTAACAAAGGGGTCAAATCTGGCAAAAGTGACTTTTTAAAGATATATTTTCACCTCGCAAAATATAGTTTGGGCCTTTTAGGGCGTATGGGGCTTTGGAATGGGAGCGTCAGCCCCCACGCCCCTCCCCGTGGGTTACAAGGCATGACAAGTCTGAAAGTGTGCATTAGTACCCCATACACCGAGCAAGACGCAGATATGAACCATGCAATAATGGTTAATCTATTGGCCCAAATGGGTGTAATTTGACCATTAGTATCCAAAGTTTTCATTACTGATAAAAGTTGAACTAAAGATTTTAAAAGTGGCAATTGATTATTGAAATTCCGCCTTATATATTGGAAAACATAGGCATTACCAAATCTCAATTTGTCTTGTTTGTACCATTTTAAGTCATTGTTTAACCTTTTTTTGGCCATTTCGGGGTTTACATTCAAATTCTCAATCTACAGGTATATAGTGGGGGAAAATAAATTACTATTACATTTTTTAAATTACGAGGTAATAAATACATTACGCGATTTTATGATTTTTGCCAGTATTTGTGCATTTTTTACCCTTTTTGGCCCCAGATTCCAACATTCAAAATTCTTTTGAATCTACAACTATATAGTGGGGGAATTAATTAGTCATTACATTTTCAATATGAAGTCGAAAATAAATAAGTCACCATTTATGATTTTATACCTAATTTGGGTCAATTTGACCCCCTTTTTTGCCCTTTATGGGGTCAAAAATACCCAGATGCCAACATTCAAATTTTACACCACAGCTGTATAGAGGGCAAATGAACTGTGACATTTCAAAATTAAGATGGAAACAAAAATCACCATCCTATGATTTTACCACATTTGGGTCAAATTTGACTCTTTTTTGGCCCTTTCGGGTCAAAAAATAAACTCCCAGATTCCATCATTCAAATTCTCTTGAATCTAAAGCTATATATGAGGGAAGAAAATTCATTACTGTTACATTAATATGAAGTTGGAAACCAATTCTATGATTTTACATTATTTGGGCCAATTTTGACCCTTTGGCCCTTGCTGGGGGTCAAAATTAACCCCAGATTCCAACTTCAAATTCTCTTGAATCTCAGCTCTATATAGGGGGGACATTTTATTAGATTACATTTCAATATGAAGTCGCGGAATAAATAAATCCCCATTCTAGACTTTACCTAAATTTGGGTCAATTTTGACGGCTTTTTGGCCCAGAAAAAAAATAATTGACCCATTTCTTGATTTCTACATCACCCAGGTGATGAGTCCCGCAACATATGTCCCTAACAACTGGCTAACATTGGCATTTTTTTAATCGACCACATCCCTAACTCGAAAAACTAGAGCCCGTTTTCAAAAGTGCTGACGTAACTAATGCGCTCTGTAGGCCATGCGCACGAGTACACTCTATATCAAAAGCCCTATTCTAATATTATACACCCCAAAACAATTGCACTCTGGTGTTAATAATTTATACAAGAGAACTTTCTCTCAATACCGTTAAATCTGGCCAGTAACTTTAAGCTTACCGAAGAACGAGTGTACGTGTGTGAGTGTCACCTACTAGGCTACAGTACAGAAAACAACACGCGTACTATCCATTTAGTAAAATGGAAAATAACCTTACATTTATAGATATAAACTGTCACAATTTAGACTTGCTGTACTCATTAATCACTACCTAATCTGAACATACTTTCAACTGGGGAAGGGGATCATCAACGTTGGAAGTAACGGTGATGTATGAAAACTCGGAGGTATTTTGGAGACACGCCCCTAAAATGTTGAGGTTGAAATACACAAAAGACCGTATAATTTATTTTAAAAAAGGGAATCAATGTTTTGGAAAGTGTGAGGAAATTCCGACAAGAGATAGCCTACATAAGGCTTTCCAAATGCGTTTTGAAATCGGTCATTGAGTGAACACGACAAAAAAAAAAGAACTAAAACAACTCACAAAACCACTTACACACATACACACATACACCCCACCACATTACACCCACCATCATGACACAGCTCCCATGTATCACACCCAAAACCCAACACAGGCGTTGCACCCCCCGGTCTCGTCTCGAGCATGTTCAAAATGATTGGAATAGCTCCTACAATCATCTCCCAGCCTCATATCCCCTTTTCAAAATAAAATCACGATAATAGTCTTCCATCATGCCATAATATCAAACTTATATCGTTACAGGTTAAGTCGACGTCTACTTGAGTAGACGTAGAAATTCGCGTAACTTACGATAATCCTGCGACTAAGTTAAAGTGGTCAGGGAACGCTATGAACAGTCGGGGGAATAGCGTACGTGTGCTTGTTACGACAGACCGTAGATGTTGTTCGTAAGTTTTGAAGAATATCTTAAAAAATACTTAAGTTGTGGGAACGCAGGAACTTCGTAAGAGTGTGCACTTTGTACGCAAAAGTTGCGATAGAAAGAGGGCTACGGACTGTCGTACGACCACTTTCGGGACCGGACCCAGGTGACCATAAGACGACTGAAGTCCAGCATATATTCCTAACAACGGCACAAAAATTACATATCGTGATATTGTACAAATCTGCCAGCAGTGACAAATAACAGTATGGGAAAGTTTACACGCATTACACTTTCTCGCGTAAACTAATATTTAGAGTAAACCCTAAACAAAAGCCCGTCAATTCAATTACCGATATTTTTGGAGTCATTTGAAGCGTTTCATGTGTCTGTTTCCTTCTGGGGTGAAATCGGCCAAATGTATCTATCGGCAGCTCTTTTAATCCTCCATATTTATGGGAACATTGACAATCAAAATTCAACTGTGTCTCACCACTATAGGATTCTGGGGAATAACATCGTTTAAAAAACAACAACGTGGATCATATATGTGTCATATGTGGTTAAGAAACGATGTACAATTTGAAATCTTTTTGGATTAATGAAATACTTTTTCTTCATGTGCCAATACTTTTGTCAGTGTGTGTACTTTCTACTTAATATGTTGCATGTCAATTTCATTTCGTCCTTTCATTATCTTGAAATTACAAAAAAGACAGGAGAGTTCTGGCCAATTCTGTCGTTCTTGTTTTGTGGGTGTGTACGGATATGTGTGTCCTTATGGGGACGTTTTAAAGCCTTATGGGGACGTTTTAAGCCTTATGTGGACGTTTACAAAAATATCTAAATTCCACACAGCTATAATGTTAAAGAAGGTCTTTTCAGAAAACAGCCCTTCACCCTAATTACTTCAATTATTTTATTATAATTATACACCCTCACTGGAAACCGGTCCCCAAAGGACTGCAAAATATCTCAACCTGTTTTTTTTATTTTCCGGAAATACCTACATTCCCCCCAATGTGGAGTGATTTAGTGTTGTGCGCCCATAATAACGGGAAATAAAAGGCATATCATATTCCAGTTTAGTCCGTTTAAAGACAGACCCCTCACCCAATACAGGTAAGACCGTTAAGACAACCGGCTCAAAATACGATTAATAAGAAAATCTTACCCTCCCCAACCCCAATACCCTAATAGATTATAGTGTAGAAATATAATTCTTGTGTGTCAGAAAAAACTGGTAGGTGGCCCACAAGGCTTAAAAAGTCCGTGTGTGTGGGGGGGGGTGAGGGAGTGTGTGTGTGTTGTTTGTGTGTGTGTGTGGGTGTGTGTTGGGTGGTGTGGTGTGGTTCGCAATATTTTAATCTGAGAAATAACAGTATGATTCAATGGGTGATCTAAAACTTAATAAGAACACGCTCGCTATTATGTTAATAATTAGAATGCTAGGGATATCTGTTATGGAGGGATTCAACTTTTTTATAGAAATTAATGCTATCAGATTTACCACTTGAACTTTTCTAATTACAGCCTGGTATAATAATTGTAATTCTGTTCAACTAAGGTGATTTTTGTTTCGAATGGGTAAGCACTCTTGTACTTTTCATATTCAATGAAATAGAATAATAGCATAAACTGAATTTGAACCGATGCACGTCAATATGAACATGTTTATGTTTCTCCGTATGTGTACTTGGATTGTTGTGCCGTTGTTTTGTGTGTAAAATACCCATAAAGCAAAATACTCGTATAGACATGCAATAATATGACTTGCATGCGTTATAATGTATGCTCTATTTTCTGCTAATGGGAATACCTCTTCAAGGTCATTTACTGTCTAATAATTATTCAGTGTATTGGAAGGTCGGGGAAAACAGCTACTCAAATCTAAATGACATGCACAAATATTGGTTGGGTTGGTCTGGTAGCAAGGATTTAAAGTATGCTTCACTCATTCTGGATTATGGTTCTAGAGTTTTGTGCCACGAAAGATTTCCCAATCAGTTTAAAAATACTTTATATTAAAGAAATGTTTATTTACAGTAACAGGTTATCTCGTAAGGGGATGGTAGAACCGTAGAGAAAACAAAAGTTTTAACCATCTGCAGTTTCAGTATATAAAGTATTATGGAAACAGAGGTGATTATATAGATTTTCCAACAAATAAGTGAGACTCCTACAATTTCCAGCGGGGGGATGGTTCTTCAATCCCATAGTTCTACAATGCCTGTTATTGATAGGAAGGATTGTCAAATCCGCTTTGTGCTAATTTCTTATACAAGGTCGGCCATTTTATGTGAACTAAAAATTAGTGTGTTATTTGTGCATGATATAAGAATGCCATAATTCTTCAGTACTGGGATAAGAATGATATTTTGCCGTGTCAAGGTAAGTTATGTTAACAAGTAATAACGATTAATGAAATATTGATGTGTTTCATTCTGATACTTCAATGAAAACACCAAGCTGTCTTAAATGTGAAAAATAATTCATGTCACACATTTATTTACAAGCTACAATAATATAAATTTCTGAGTACATTTAACTTTTTTAATTGTGGCCATAAAGATTTCCCCTTACCTTCCACGGGAATGGACAGAACCTTTTAGGACAAAAAAATGATGATGCTGTGTCTAACTTAGATTTGAAAATAGGTGACTCGGTTATTACCCCATCTGGTTCTATTAAAACTCTTGGTATTATGTTTCAAATAACCTCACCATTGAAAGGACATCTTAGTTTTTTGTGCATGAGTGTTAATTATTCATTTACGTAACCTTAGTAGAATCCGTAATTATATTGATCGTGTCTACTTGTGCACAGGCAGGAGATCTTTAATTCTATCTCGGCTTGGACTATGCAATCGGTGCTTGGAGGTCTGTCTTCCACGATTGTTTATCGTTTTTGCGAAACTGCAAAATCGGGGCAGCTCGCCTTGTTCAAGCTAAACAAACGCATCGGCAGCCCCTCTAATCGCGAGTTGCATTGGCTGCCGTTGAGCAGAGAATAAAGTTTAAGATCTTGGTGCAAGTGTACAATATAGTGTATTGGTTTCTCACCAGTCTATCTACAAAATCTCTTATCAGAAATATAACCTGTCGCCAGAGGTCTTAGGTTCGCATCAAGACCATAATCGTCTGTCATTCCAAAATCTAAAGGCATTTGGTGATAAATCTTTTTATGTTTTTGGGCCAAGATTATGGAACAGTTTTACAGCTAATTGCGTGCAGCCCCAATATATTCAATATTTTAAAAAACTCTTGAAAAAACATTACCTATTCCGAAAGAGTAGGTATCAATTGTTTTTGTTATGGTTTTACGGCGGCAGTTTCATATTTTAAGCTGTTTTATAATATTTCCCTCTTGTTCGGTGCTCCAGTTTGCTGTCACAGTGTATGTTTTTGGTGATTTTTATAGGACATTTCTTTTATGATCGCTTAATGTGATTATTTTTTTCTGTTATTATTTATTGATAGTATTTTAATGCTGATTTTATGTTATGGTATTTTTACTGTTCAGCGCTTTGGTCTTATGGTAAGGCGCTTTATAATAACTTGTCATAATAATAATAACAATAAAAAACTTTTGAATTTTTACTGAGGTCGCTCACTTATTTTGAAAATCTACTATAAATGATCAATTGCCCTTCAGTTACCCATTGGACATGGTGTTAACGGATACAAGCACTGCAGATATGGTGAACTATTCTTTACATATGGCCAGTCAAGATAGCAAAAATGAATCGCTAGACCGGAAAAAAGAATTAGAACAGAATTATTTTTTTGGAAAACACCATCTTAAGAAACCATTCCACATAACATATTAAAAATAGAAAAAAATGGATGTCGGAAAAAAATGGGAAATTTTGATAAAACCAAAATGGCCGCCAGACCTATGTTTCAGTAATATAGGCACATAGACACACTTAATTTTGGGAAATAATCACACAACAACTAGCTTATACAAGTGTCTGTATGAATATAATCATAAAAGTTGAAAAGGAGGCCAATTGAATACAAAAAAATGGCCCGTAATTTTTAAAATGGCCGGCCGTTCGTTCGTTCTTTCGTGCAAGTCAAAATCACAGTGGAAGATCCGTCCTCAACCAGCCTGACAGTCTCACCATCCAGGCCGATCAGGCATGGACTTCCTCTGGGGAATGGTAAGGCCTCACAGTCATCTAGTGTGGCGAATGGTTTGTGGCTCTCACAATCGAGTTTGGTTGATGGTTCCACTCCGTCCCGTGAAGGAGTCTTGGTCCGACCAACCCAGCTCCGAGCCGTTGAGGTTGACCATGCTTTCCTATCAGGTCACAGCCTTGGGTGGCCAGAGGGCTGTCCACAAACTGCCCTCGGTTCAAAGCAGAGGATTGACATGCTCAACCATCTGTATTGATCCAAGAGGATTCGATAGGGAACTGCGAACCGCAGTGTCATGGAAGTGGGCAGCAAGGATCCGTGGATTTCCGTTTATTCACCAAAGGCGTTGGTGGTGGGACCAGAATATCACCAGGTTATACATTCCTGGCGAGTCCTGATCGTATGAAGGTTCCTCCCAAGATCCGCAGGAGCTATGCCAGACCGAATGGGAGGCATTCCACAGGCGCCGCCAAAGGCAACCACAACCAAGCCTCACGTGAGCACCATTCAGAAACGACATCAACCCTGTGTGAAGGTACGCTGTGACTCCACACTGTGCAGCGCATGTTCCCAAAGCAGTGGAGTATGCCAAGGCAAACAGTTGATGCACGCAAGGTGCCAAAGGACGCACCCCATCCAGTTCCCGCGAGCCTTCTGAGGGGGGTTGACACGACGCTGCGTCTTGGCAGCGAGTGCCTTGGTGTGTTGATTGGAAGTAAGGCTGCGATCCACCGTGACGCCAAGGCACCTCGGCGCTGGGCCATGCGACAGTCCCCTTCCATCCAGAGTGATGTCCAGTTCTCTTTTTGCGCATCGATTTGCCAGGTGGAAAACAGAGCTGACGGTCCCGGGCCCGCCGAGCCCCAAGCGCCATCGGTGGAAGAACTGGCTTACAGTGATTAGGTCTTTCTGCAGCACTGTTTCTAAGGACCCAAAGGAGTCAGCAGCCACTCCAAGTGCCGTGTCGTCTGCGTAGGAGTACTGCGAACAATCTCCCTTTGGCATATCTGAGACGTAGATGTTGAAGAGACTGGGCGCCAGGACAGAACCTTGTGGGACACCATTCCGAAGTTTGCGCCTACTACTGCGTTGCCCACCTGACGCCTCCAGGACGAAAGATCTGTCCTGGATGAGCAGCACAACGAACCTGACAAGCTTGACATCAGGGAAGACCTTGAGCAGCCTGAGGCAGAGGCCTCGGTGCCAGACTGCATCGCACGCAGCAGTTAGGTCAATGAAGACCGCCCCAAACCTCTGCCTCCCCCGGAAGGCTGTCCCGATGTCATTAACCAGTCTTGCTATCTGGTCAGTTGTTGATCCACCTCCTCGAAACCCAGCCCGGGTGCGGGGCAAATCCGCCTCGACCGCACCATTGATCCTGCCGAGTGTCAGTCGCTCAAGCAGCCCATAGATGTGAGACAGCAGCGAGACGGGTCCGCAACTCCCGGGGCCACTTGCTGGCCTCCTGGGCCCAGGACCGCAACGACCTCCGAAGTCCCCCATCTGGAGGGAATAGTTGATGTTCCCATGCAAGTAGAAAGGAGGAGTTGGAGCCATCGCACAGCTTCGGGTGCCATATTCTTCAAGAATTCTGTATGGATGTTGTCATTGCCAGGAGCTTTCCCATTCTTGAGAACTTTAATTGCCTCGGTGATCTCATCGTAGGTGAATGGCCGGGACACGGGGCTTGACGGTGTAGAGGTTTGTTTCGGCAATTTCCCGCCAAAAACATGTTTTTATGAAAATTTATTATAAAAAAGGATGATCTGTGTCTATATTTGTATAGTTGATGCTAAAATTGGACTGAATCCGTGAAACATGTACATTTCACAAAACTATGTGTTAAAACATTCAAATGTTGTTAAAAAGGACCACTCCAAGAATTTTAGCAGGTCCTAAATACTTGATTTTATTTCAACATTGTTCTGATATCATTTGAACTTTCTTATCTGGGCGTATTTTTTTATAACTGTTGATATGAACAGTAACTCAATAGTGCTGAAATACTACTAGTAATATAAACAAATAAACCTTTTTTTTTATAAACCGAATGTTGGTGGCGGTATTCTGTTGCCGTGCTGTGCTCGGAGAGACACAGAGAAGCAGAACGACCTGTGGAATTTAAAATCACACGAAAAAGAGTTTTGGACTAAATAACAAATATTTAACGTGCTTTCACTCAAAGAACCTATCATGTACTGTATTAATAACTGATGAGACAGCCAATAGGTCCGGACCGTTGAAAACCTAGTTCTTGCTAAGGCTAACATGGCTTTGGACACGCTTTAAAAGCAGAATATTTCGGCAAAATTAGGTAATCTAGCCTTCATATGACAGTACAGTGCTGAAACAAATGAAGTATACAGCACACAATGGAGAACACAATAGACAGTATAGGTGGTAGGACACTCAGTCACACGGACACTGTATTATATGACACCGGGACCTTGCCTTTTAAAACGCTTAAAAGCATAACATTTTGGCATATGTTATAGAATCAAGCCTCCATAATAAATATGAAAGTTTTAAGCATTGATTTATTCAATTTCATTAATTACTGAGATCTCACGTCCCCAAACTCTCCCTCGTTAGCTACTGAGAGCACAATTGATGATCTCAAATGCCCTGTGTCTGTGTCCCTTTTCGCAAATGGTCGTTTCAAGGATATTACACTTACTCTGTCATAAAAGAGATCACCAAACTTCGTCGAGCCCCTGGCGTGGACGGGTCACTTTCAACACCCTTCTCACAAGATGAGCTTACCTCTGCTATTAGCCAACTGAAGAGTGGAAAGGCAGGCGGCCTGATTAATATACAGGGGGTTGTGATGCACGCGGACCACGATGTCTTGAATTCTACACAGTCATGTTGCCTACCAACCATTTTCTTACCCAGACTGGAGGAGGGCTACATCACCCACTCTCCAACCAAAAAAGTCTGTTGACAACCCCGAAAAAAACTACGCCCATATTAACTACTGTCGTGTTTCCAGTCAAACTCCTGAGAGCGGCTGATCATGGCCCGGCTGGAGCCAATCGTCGAATCCCATCTACCTGACGAAAAGGTGGATTTCGCCGTGGCCGAAGCACCTGTCCATCAGATTGTAAAAACTTCACAAATGATATTGAGGAGAGCTTTGAAAGCGTCGTAAGGCAGGCGTCATCTTGTGGACCTTTCTGCAGCATATGACACCGTGTGACTAGAGGGCTTGACACTCAAGCTCTCAGGACCGTCCGGGATCGGCACTGTACAATCATATGTAATGTGCTTGCAAACCGCACCTTTGTTCTTAAACACCGGTGATGAGAAGAGAAGGGTCGTTTGAGGTACAAGATGGATTAGTACTGGCTCACCACGATGTTCAACTGTACTGTAGATCAGCGATTACCTCAAACAACATCTGTGACATACGGCTACGACCACGATCTTGACCCTTCTTCACTGGACAGAAGCTGGACGGAAGTAGAAAGTACACTTACCTCAGATATGGCCCTACTTGCAGGATATATCAAGCTGAGTGAAGCCAAGCGCCGATACCGCCTTCAATTAAACCAAAGAGGCTACTCGCAAGCTTCAAATCAAACCTTAATCATGTCCAACGGCGCATCTAATGCACTACCATCCCCCCATACGCCAAACTATATGGGAGTGAAGCTTGATCGGAACCTTACTTATCGGCAGCATCTGAGTAAGTATGTGCAACTTTAGGTATCTTGAGGAATAATACTACCTGCTGGATCTTCATGGGTGCTGCCATCCAGCTACGCACCACCGCCCTAGCTCTGGTCAACAGTGCTGTGAGTATGCCGCCCAAGCATGGTACAATAGCAAAGAAGCTGGACCCAGGGGGATCAATATGGAAATGGATATGGGTGTAAGGGCTGGCGCTTTGAAACCCAGGGGCATTTGTGACAGAGGACTAAACAATAGGGGTCTTTGGGGAGAGACAGCCAAATTGCCCCAAAATAAGGGTTTGGGGTGACAAATTTGCAAAAATTTTCCCCAAATGGGATCTTTTTAGAAATTTGGCAAACATTCACCTTATGGAAGCACCCTTTCATTTACAAGTTTCTTGCTTCCCCCTCAGTGGCCCACTCCTAGTTATGTGAGTATGAGAATGTGTGGTGTGTGTGTTGTGTGCGTGTGTGTGTGTGTGTGCGTGACAATGTGGGTGTGTGTGGCGTGTGTGTTTGTGGGTATACCAGACTGAGGGCCAGAGTGTGAAATACCTAGTGTGGCAATTTTACCAGTAATGTGTTGGTATGTGTGTGGCTCAGTGGGTTTGTGGAGTCACACCCCTATGGTGACAAGACTTGTTGCTTCGGACTTCACCAGGCTAGTCTTCTGTGCCACCTTTATTTTTATGGTTTACTTCATTGCTTGTATTTGTATATATATATTTCTTGATGTATTTAGCCAAATGTTTAAATAAATACATAAAATAATTTAATTTGGTTTATTTTTGAGAGTGAAAATTTCCCCAAAATAGGGGTCCTTTGGTGGAAAGTTTGCGTCAAATTGTGAAACATATCGGGTCTTTGGGGACATTTTCAAAATACATGGGGTCTGTGGGTGGACCGCGATGATGAAAATGTGGGTCTTACAGCCTTACATGTTGCGTTCCACCTCCAAGATAAGAGTGCGACCCCCCCCCCCCAGGCGATGACACAATCACCAAACGAGACCATGAGACCATTACTGGCTGCCTTTGTCCCAATCTATCCGAGTTTCTACCAGTGCATTCAGACATTCAACCTGCAGTCTGTTGAGAACATAATACACATACATGTTGAATACGGCTCGTTGGACAAGCCACCTGCTGCTGTCACTGTCAAAGAATCACAACAGCGGCAGACAGATTACGGCCTCTCTCGACCTTTCTGCCGACATGCGGCTAAACTCTCCAGCTCCCCCAGTAACAATGCTTGGCTAGATACTCAAGACCAGACCCAAATTCACTATCACACCTATGAACGAACTCCCACTGGAAGCAATCTTACACGTAAGGAATGGGTCAGCTTGAACAGGTTTCGCACAGGGGCCGGTCGTTCAACAGCAATAGCACCGGCTAGGGGGTGCGACCATCTCCCGAATGCTCATATGGCCAGAAGAATGAGAGATGTCTCTTAACAAAGGTACCTTTAAAATGGCTATATTCAGGATTGCATGACAAACCGACGTAAAAAAGATAACTTTGGTTTTGGCGGGAAATTAGCAGGCATCTTTAGACTTACAGCCATCTTGCATTATTATTACTCCAATGTACTGTACATAAAGTAATAACATTTAGGAATCAAAGCCAAATAATAGTGCAATGAACAGTGACATAGATATGTACTGAAAAAATAGTGACTTTTTGATTTTGGCGGAAAAATGCCGCCATCTTAGAAAATGGCCGCCATATTGGATAAACGTCATGCCAAATAGCAGTCATCTCACATTTGTCTATCACTATGAAATAATATGTGATAATGGTACTTTACAATAACCATCTGAAGTTATGCAGAAAGAACCAATAATCTGAAAAGATGGACTTAAACGGCCATTTTGGTTTTAGCACAATTCCATGTTTTGCCCAGCTTCCATTTTTTTCTATTTTTAATATGGGTGTTTGGGAAGGTCTTGGAGGTAATTGACCAGCCAAAAGAGTATTTCTGTTGCAATTTTTTCCAGGTCAACCACAGTTGAGGACTAATATATTCCTTTTGCTAGACAAGAAATTTGAGTCACATTTTAAGAAAATGAGCTGAATTTGATTTTTTCGAAAATCTACATTTAGTCGTCCCGACATTTGCTTAAAAGGAGACAAGATGAAAAGGGACGTTAGATGTTAGGGGCCACTTTTAGAGTGTTCTAAAACAATGAATCGCAGTTTAACCGCCATAATCAGATGGTCGACCGGCGGTTGAGTTTTGAAGTGGTCCCTTCACAATTAAGTGTCCAAGTGGGGAGTTTCCATGGTGGACCCAACATTTATTTTCGGTAACGCAATTTCCAAGGAGTTTGCTAATTGTCTGATTTATTCGATACGATTCCACGGTACAAAAAAATTTAATCCGCCAACGGCTGATTAGATATCTTGGTTGGGTCCCTAGGAACCCCTCCTTGGGCACTAACGGGAGTGAAAAAATCGAGATATTGTACTGATTCAAAAAATTATAGTAATTCAATTTTAGATTTTATTTGCTTAGATATATTAAAACTTAGGAGGCACTTAATATTAATTAATAATACTTAAATCAAACAACCCTTAAATGCTGATAGCATCAATTTTAATTTTGTCATGCCTGTGCTTTTAAACTATGTGAAGTCTAGGGAAGAGACCAAGGTGAATTTGGTAACTATCTGAGAAAAATACAAGATGGTATAATTTGACCATATTGTGCTACAATATTTAATTGGTTTTTCTAGAGTAGATATAATTCAATTATTTTCGTTCAAAATCTTAGTTGGAGTGCTGAAGATGGTAAGGGTGAACACTTTTTATCGGAGAGTGACATTTTCATTTGACCATTGGTTAAAGGTTCAAAGTTCGGATTTTCATTTTTATTATTGGTATGTGGTTCTTACGTTGACCCCCATTGCCTTGTGTTAGTTTCATGACCAAACTCCCAAGGAAAAGTGGTTCTTAGGGGGGGGGTCCCTAGAACCCCCTTCCTTGGGCACTAACGGAAGTTATTTTAGCTGGGCACTTGGAAAAGTGTTAAATGGATTTGGGTAAGTTGTGATGCAATTTGAATTTAGCTATTTATAATAATGAATCAGAAGACAGGTAAATCCAAGTATAACTAATTGTTTCCTGTCACATATTCACTGGTGTTTATGTTTACCTAAAACTGTGTGTTTAAAAATCACCTTATGGGCCACTCTAGTTCTTGACGGCGACCAGACAATAAATTTGGACTAGCAATCGACTAGAGTTGGTGGGTGGGGTGAATGGTATGGCTGCAATGCAGTTTAAATTATAAAACTAAAAACAAATATAGGATATCAAACTTCCATTAGTAGGCATTTTAAGTATATGGAAAGACTTTTAGAAGGAATATGTAACTGGTGCCTGCGAGTGTACATATTATCCAATCACTTGAAAGACTGGCATGGTATTTCAACCGATGCATTGGTATTCTGTACTACCGAGAAAAACAAACTACATTAAACAAAGAGCAAATGGTTTCAGACCAAATCTCTCCAATTTTCGACAAAGTAAACCGGTTAGCCAGTGCTGGTAGCAGAGATAAAAGTGTAATCTGAAAAGTGTAATCTTAATATTTCTCCACTGTCAAAATACAAAGTATCAAATGCATTATTTTGACTTCATAAACTAGAATATTAGGTATTTCGAGAAAAATGCTAATTGGGAAATAGAAAGCGATATGTTTTCTACAAATCAGATCGGACTTTAAACTATATTTGTGGAGTACCCCAGGATCGATATGGGTCTTTTTTGTTCTTTGTATGTTTATGTCACCGATATTGTTGAGATCTTTCTCAACTAATACTTGACACCACAAAAAGGTCCTGGTCGGATTAATATTACGTTTCTTCTACTTAAGAATTAAAGGGTTTTCTAACTTGTACTTTTTCCAAGCGTGTACCCCTTATCGTCCTGCTAGAATCCACTGTGCGTTCACCTCCGATCCAAATTCCACCACCTTTTGTCTGTTTTACGTGCAAATGAAACGAATGCCTACGTCATGTATTGCGATTGTTTCTTGTTGTTCCTGTGTTTTATATCATCATCTCATTGCTGGACTTCCCTTTGTTCATCCACGTTTCTGTAAAGCGCTGATGAACATCGCTATAAACCTTGAGACGAACTGAGTATTTCCCGCCAAACAGCAACCTCCTTAAAACCGAAATCTTCCCCATTGGAAGGAAGGTTTGTTTATATTCCTTGAACAATTACTACCAAACTTATTTTTTCGCTAATATGTTTTGACATTGAGTGAAAAGATTTACACACATATACAAGTCTTATTACTGGATTAAGGATAGCGTGATGCTAGAAACACCTAAGGATAGTATAACATCTATGATGTAAGCTTCGTATTCTCAGAGGTAAAATTACAAACTTGATACATTTCACTTACCCTACTTTATGGTTTCTTCTTTCTCCTGCTGATTAATATCAGCGTCGCATAAATACGTCATTTCTACTATTCATAAATACTGGAATTTTATATAACTTATAAACCTTATGTTTGGCAGTAAAAAGACCAATCATTATATCATTGTTGTCTTGTCCCCTGCGCTTGCTCCCATCAATAGATGGAAGGAGGGAGGGACTTTAAGGAGGTTGCGGGGTTACAAAGGCCATTTGGGGTAAGTAGGTAAAGGTAATTTATTCTTGGTTAAAATAGTGCAATTTGAAATTTTGTTTTAACGTATCATATTAATTAAAGCGAACTTGATATAAACAATGAATCATTTGGTGGGAGGGAATGAGTGACATTAAGGAGGTTTGAAAGTTTAAAGTCTGTTGAGGCAGATATCGGTCAAAATATTTTCTCTTGGTTAAAATTTTGAATTTAACATTAACTTCACCCTCATTCGAAAAATATAACTTCATTTAACCAAACTTGAATGTGAATATAATACACAGTTTCGTGGAACGTTTTCATTTAGTAAACAACCGCTGTCACTCTGGATCGATCGAGCCAAAAGTGTACATCAAAGGCCGCTGCGATTACAAACTTTGTTAGTCAGGTAGAACCTTCATGTGACCGTACAGTTGAGTAGATATACATTTTTTTTTGCTGAAAATTCTATAGATTAGGGTTTGTATAATAAGAATCTGCCGGGTGCCACCTGGGCATCCTTGGGCACTTGAGAAATCCAAGATGGCGTGTCGCCATTAAGGATAATTATATATCCAATATCCAAACCCTATATTATCAAACTATGGAGTATAGGATAACTATATGGCCAATGAACAAGTGTATGCCACTTTTACATTATCATACTTTCTCAAATCACAATGGAAGCCAAATCCAATATTTAAATATGCCCTATTACAGTAAATACCTGCGATAAAAATTAGACTTGAAATACTTAGGCTATGTTGTTAGACAACAATAAATGTATTTCTGATACTTTTAAAATTGTAACATGGCGTCAATCGATATGGCAGCCAAAAACTTGAATATCTTTTCAAAAAATACTTGAAAAATCTATTAAAAAAGATTACATCGGTCAATCGTAATCAATGTGCCAATGACATTAGAAATGTACCTTGGATCCTTACTAATGTACAGCATACATTTCAATTCGTTTTAAAATGCGGCCAAATCGAAATAAAACCAATATGGTGCAAAGTTTTCAAAATACATAGGAATTACTTTTTTCACAGATATTGCACTCAATTTATAATTTGACCCATTTTTATTCATCAGGATTACCTGGTGTCACTTGGTTATGATCATAGGAAATTTGTAATTGTTTCATTGACACAATAAGTTATACTTGGAAGGTACTATTTAGAAATTTGTGTCAGTGTTTTTGAAGATATTCACGTTTTGGCTGCCATATTGATTGACGTCATGAAACTTTAAAAGTATCATAGATACATTTATTTTTCAACAACATAATCTCAGTACTTCATGTTAATTTTTTATCGCAGGATTTTGTTGCTGTTTATAGTGCATTTTTAATTGATTAGATTTGGGCTTCATTTTGAATTTGAAGTATGACTTAATGTTACAAGTGCCATACCCTTGTTCTGGGATCCTATAGTATATCTATTAACTCCTCAGTTTGATAATACTAGGGTTGATATATAATGATCATTTATGGCGACGCATCTTGGATTTCTCAAATTGCCCAAGGATGCCCAGTGGCACCGCAGCTTCTGTATTCTACACACCCTAATCTATCATTTTCAGCAAAAACATTGTGTATAACTCAACTTTACGGTCAGGGAATAATTTGGACCATATCCACCCGACTAGTATCACATCGAGAGCCTGACTTTTGTGGGGGTCCTTCGAGATGGATGAATAACTGGATAGGATGTGTAGTTTTCGCGTTGTAGGTCGTTGTCTCCTATGTCCATGCTTGTATAATCTTTAATCCCACGTAATGTCCATGTATGGCCAATGATACATCTTGTCAAGACGTAATATTACAATATTCCGTAGTCGTCCGTCCGAGGATCTTTTTGCTGGTTTATGACGAACCACTGTTGAAAGTTTATTTGTCACCCTGGGAGATAACAGATTCTTCAACAGATTATAAATGTTGTCCGTTAAACGTTTTTCAGTGGTTACAATTTGGACCACGCCTCCTCCTTCCCCCCATACGTTCATACTATATTGTATACAACATCCTGCCTCCTCCCAACCTACCAAAAGACCACAAACCATTCAAGCAACAAATAAGCTCTACAGACTGTCCCAAAAAACTATACAATCCAAGGATTACTTTTTTTGGGCCAAAATTTAGTTCATCTCAGTTGAGTTTTTACTATTCTTTTCGGAGTATACAGCTTTATGAGGATTTTTAGAGTTTGGTGGTCATTTGGGGTCTGGTTCGGAGTTATGGCTAATTAATCTGAGACGTTTCAAAAACCTGTTGGGCCAGTTTCAGGCTATCCTGATATCACAAGTTCCATTGAAATCACCTCAAGCATTCTTTATTAAAATTAAAATAACAAGTAGATATAGCTGTGTTTCTTGTGTATAACATGATTTATAACTTTATAATGTCGCTAATTGCTAATAAATACATTAGCATTAGAAAAAAGTTCCAATTCAAAACAGTCTTGTTGTCTCATCAGCTTTACTCCGGTTTCAGCAGAAGGTAAAACCATAAAAACACCCTTGTTAAGGTAAACTGCGACCTTTGAACACCAACCATCCTTTCCTTTATTGCTCTTTTGAACACTGCTTTCTTCCTCAATTCCTTTCCTTCCTGGCATCTTGAGGCAGTGGGGAATAGGGGAAGGTTAAATTGCCCTCCACTTAGAGCGTTGCCACACATTTGTCCCTCAACAGACTTTGTAGACTGTTACATTAAGTTTCAGCAGTCAAATTCCCCAAATTCTATGAATTTCATGATTTATATGTCCCCCTGATAGTGAGTCCTCATTTCACCCACAACATAATAATTTCTGGTCCTTTCACTGAAAAATTAATATATTGATTAGTTCACTGCATGATATCATTCACCCTGATCTGTACATATCTTTTGGTTTTAAAAGGGTTTATCCCACAATGATGCTACACCTTATACTTTTAGTTTCTTGAATCTCAGGTGAAACTGGCCCAGGTTTATTTTCTCCTTTGTGTTCACTGACAATATCTCGCTTAGGATCCATCAAATTGGTTGGAGTAAAAGCGAGGTTTTAGCTTGGGATCTTGTTTAACAGTAAGTAAAAACATCGGGCAAAAATGAACAGTTTAGATGTTTTTATAATTTTTATTTTATTGTTAGTTTTTTATTGGGACAGTCTGTACACTGTTGACGTGAAAGTGAAACAAAAATCTTTTTCTCCCAATGTTTTTGGTTCATAGTGTATTAATTGCATTTTATCCGTAAAAGATCTATCCTACTCTCTATGTTACCCCGACGGATTTACTGGAAGGCAAACTCAGAACTCTCAACCCAAATGGTATGAATAGCCCTCTTGAGATGTCGATTTTTGTTGACATTTTGACTCGCCATAGCATTGTGTCATGAGGCAGGCTTTGTACTTCTCAACCTTCTATATAAGGCCATCAGCATTTGCCCACCATTGTTAACGTTTGTTCGATTTATAGTGTTATCGTTTACAGATCAGTATCCAACTTCACCGCCATGGCCCAAATCACCCAAGAACATCATCTGTATTTAGCTCTCACCAAACCACACACCCCAAACATTCGGTTTGTGCTTATTGCGGTTCCATTTTTAAATCCGGCAAAACACATTTTTGGTGTTCCCCTTCTCGTGTCCGTCGAACTACTTACTTGCTAATTTACATTGTTTATCACAATTTACCACAGTTAATTATGAAGGTGGTTTGTAGTTTTTTTCCGTTATAACATTTTGTTGGCTCTTATTTTAACTGCCGCCTATTTGAATGGAACATTTAATTTTTCAACCAAAGAAACCGAATCTTACCATTATCTCCATAAATATTTTATATATGCATGCTATGTTTCTTTTAGTGTAATGAGCTGATATATGCTCAGAAACCCATTCTATTGTAAGGATAAGAGAGTGACCTACTTAGAAAAAAATACGGCTTTTATCTGGACTGCAGAAGGAAGCCATTTTACTTTAATTATTGACCATTCGTAAGTTGTTGCTCTTTGCCAATGTTGGTTAGCTTGGTGGAGTAAAAATACCGGTCCCCCAAATATATAATGGGATTGAGCATTCCTAATTCCAAAGATAGTCAACTGTAAATGATATATATATATATATATATATATATATATATATATATACAGTGGAGTAATATAGTAATATAGTAGGCAAGAAATTGAGTTTTCGGACGGCATCGGAAGACAACTCTCTTACCCCTGAGGAGAAATGATCTGTCCCTTGCTTGGGTCAATTGGGTCAGGTCGGGTCGTTTCGATGGCCTTGTTTTTTTCCGGTTTTGCTCGTATCCAATAGGAATTGCCGTTGCCTGGTCAGTTTGTTTCATCGGGTTTTCCCGTTTCGTCATTACACTGTTGGTCACGGAACAGATAAGACGCATCAATTTTTTCTCCCACCCACCTCTCCCCATTTGGTACTTATTTTTTGTACTAGCTGGCTTCAGTGAACTTTTTTGTTTCCATGTCCATGCAGGTTTAACATTTTAGCTGCTTGAATTTCAGGAGGAGCATGCTGAAGGTTGGACATGGTTTAATTTTTTTCTTAATAATTTGGGTTTTCAATGTATTTTTTGATGTTTAGTGCCAAATAATGCATAAATGGCTCTATTTATATGTACAGGTACATGTATCCTTTTCAAATTTTTCTTTTGTATGAGTTTTTTCATATCATATCCATTTGAGGGATATCGGCGTGTTGGTAAATTCCTCTTTCATGAATTTCTTCCGCCTTTTTGTTTTTTGAAAATCCTTAAATATTAAACATCTTTCTTTATTTTAGATTTCTAAGCCAGCAGTCTCAGGCGGTTTTGCTTTATTTTCTTGTATGCCTTTAATATTTGCACATGTATTTAATAAATTTAAACAATTCACATTACAATTTTACTCTTCAGTGTAACTTCCAGGTATCATCCGCCTGCTGAAGATTCTCCCAGGTACATGTAGTTCGCCTCGGAGCAAGTTGTATGCACTACTATATTACATTTTTTTTTTTTTTTTTTTTATTGTAAGGATAAGAGAGTGACCTACTTAGAAAAAAATACGGCTTTTATCTGGACTGCAGAAGGAAGCCATTTTACTTTAATTATTGACCATTCGTAAGTTGTTGCTCTTTGCCAATGTTGGTTAGGTTGGTGGAGTAAAAATACCGGTCCCCCAAATATATAATGGGATTGAGCATTCCTA
>JAMKCH010035410.1:0-14942 GCA_023653785.1 Ophioderma brevispina
AGGCTCTTTAATCTAATTGGTGACCGAATGCAACAAAGAGCCTGTCCGTACTCTATGCAGAAGGCGATGGCCAGATGTTATATAGCAAAAAAGGGCAGTCCCTATGGCATAATTTAAAGTAAAAAATCTAATTGGGAAGAACCCAGAGTCTATTGATACTCTTCCCCATTAATGGGCAGAAGGGCTTAATGGTCTTTACTTTCAGTCTGACAGACAAAGAGAAAAACACTTTGTATGAATATAAGCTTCTGAAGTGCTTATTCAGTGATAGCATTTACTCTAATCGTTTTTGTCGTCATGCATTTTCAGGTTGCAATACTAGTCAGAGATAGTTTGTTGGCAAGAAGTCTATTCCGTTTCAAGTAATTCATGGTGACCTGTGTTATGAGCTTGTTTTCGAGTATTTGTACTCCCAATATGGATCCTAATTGATAAAAGTGAAGGCTGCAAATGCAGTGGTGTCCCTGTTCAATGTCAGCAATCGGAGTTTTTGTAGACCACGAATACTTCGGTGGGTCTATAGTAGGGGTTTTTTCAAGGCCAATGGTTTTGTAATTCTGGGTGGACCCTGTGTTATGAGCTTGTTCCAGAGTATTTTTGTACTGCCCAATATTGATCCTAATTGATAAAGTGATGCTGCAATGCAGTGGTGTCCCTGTTCAAGGGTCAGCAATTCGATTTTTTTAGCCCACGAATACTTCGTTGGTCTCTAGTCTCGGGGTTTTTGAAGCCAATGGGTTTTCGTTAACTGCTGTTTTTTATTTTTTATCGTATTGTCTTGAAATTTCGCATGTTTGTTTGGGATGACGTGGCTAGCAACAAATCTCATCGTTTTCGTTTGCGACATAAGGGGTGAAGCCAGTTTATGGTTCTAAAGCAAACAAATTTGGTTTGAATTGGTTTCGTGACGTGTCATACATCTCCTTTTGGATGTGTGCAATTGTAAATGGCATGAAAGTTAGGTTGGAAATAGCAAAAGTTCAAATCACAGTAAGCCTCTGGCAAGTCCTTCCACTTGTCCAACATGTCCCTTTTAGCCTTGATCTTATACCTTAGTTGTGTCAATCAGTGGTGCTTGCAAATTGTAATTTGTGTTACACTATTAGGGTCACTTAAACCACCTTGCAAGACACATCCCTGTGTCTGTTGGTATTTCCATCCAGGCCTCAACACCTTCTGGTCAGATGATGCTAGTTAGCTCTAGTACATAGTTTAACAATGGACTATAATAATGTAACATTTCTGCACAATGAATAATTTTGAAAAATGGTTTATTTTCTCAGAATGTAATTTGTGTATTTTTCCATGATAATCCCAGTGCATGCACCTTGATCGAATTTTGCACTAATTGAGTGCTCCATTAAAATTATTCTGGTCAGTCAGATTGTATAATATCCTCTACCGCCTACCCCGAGTAAAAATCATTTCTTTCTCAATTTAAAATAACTGTCTTGAATTTCCTTGATCCCACTAACCGTTCCTGTGTGTGTGTGTTGTTTGCGTGTGTTGTTTGCATGTGTGTGTGTGTTGTGGTATTTTGATAAAATATGAAATTTGTGTGTGTGTGTGTGTCTGTGTAAGTTGTGTCCTAAGTCTGTAATGCCTGTCTGTGCCCGTCTCTCTGGCTGTCACGTTTGTGTGTGGTGTTCTTACATTGTATGTGTGTTGTAAACAAATGCCCAAAAATAAGTATTAAAGGTGCATTTTCGTGATTTCAGCCTTCTGTTTTATTCATTGATCACTAACTATCCTTGAGAAAAACCTTATCTCAATTTGAGCTGATCCCGATCTTTGCAGTTTTTGTGTTATTAACAATTGCTCGTTTCCCACAGTCCCATAGGCTCTGTGCTGTAATTTCTGGGTCCATTTAACGGACAGAAAATACAAATTGGTGATTTCCTACAGATGCGACCGAATTTGGCAGGTAAATTGCACTCACACATGATTACTACGGCTAATGGTTTCAGATGACAGAAAATCTCAACAGGTGTTTAAGGTAAGTTGGGGGGACGAGGCCTGTGGATCATGAAATGCCCCTTTAAACATTTATTGAACAGTTTAGTAACAGTATTAACAATTGTCAGTCAATAGTATCTTAATATCCTCTACCCCAGTTAAAAATCTTTCTTTTCTCAATTTAAAATAACTGTCTATAATTTCCTTCTCACTACCTTGTCCCTGTGTGTGTGTGTGTATGTATGTTGTGCGTGTTGGGCGTGTGGTGGGTGTGGTGTGTGTGCGTGCATGCGGTGCATTGCGTTCGTGGCTGCTGTGTGTGCTGTTATGTGTGTCCTATGTCTTTAAGTTCCTTGTCTGGGTGCCCCGTCCTCGCTGGCTGTCAATGTTTGTAGGTGGGTGCTAACATGTTGTGTTTATACAACACATTTCAAAAATAGTAATTCATTATTAAAATGATTAAAAGTATGCACAATGGCCAAGCAAGACCAAGAATCAATTGTATGTAATATGTACATACGTGTACGTTGTGTGCAGCGGTGTGGAAGTATTTACCCACGGTGTAAGTCTTTATGTATTTTTCCCATCATTTGCGGAGGGCATAACCCCCGGGGGGGGGGCACCTGACATTGGAACGAATTTCAGCCTCCCAAGCTCAAAATTCCTCAAATTTTCAGTTACCAGGCCCCTACTTTCGGAGACAAATTCACTTTCCCAACCCCAGTTCGGAAATCGGGGCCCGCACATCCCTACCATGAAAATAAGTTGAGTGTGTCCCCCCCCCGGAGGGCACCTCAAGGGTTAAGTTTGAAATGAATTAAAAGGGCATTAAGGTAAATTCCAATACTTCATTCCAAATATCAGCCCCATATGTCAAAGCATTGTGATTTCCAAAAGAGTTTTCGGGAAAAAAATGATTTTTTAATGGGATTGAATTCGTCATCATTTCAATCAACATAAATCCTAGAGCGCCGAAGGCGCTAGAAGGGCCCGTACCTGCGCGTTTTGAGCACGCAGTGGAAACTACCTTTTCTGGCATTTTCGAACCTGCGGTGTTGTTATTGTTAGCGTCCGCGATAAAACGCTTAATCATACGCACCGGGGCAACTCGTCGTGCGTGTAATTTTAAAATGCGCGTTACTAAGCGTGTATAAATTATTAATTCAACGCTGAACAAAATACACCCTGCAGTACGAGGTATGGATTGTACAGACTACAGTGCGTTATTGTTGTGACTCTGCCGACTTTTGCTTTATGAATTTTTATGCTACCGATTGCCAAAAGTAGGATTTTTCTTTTGCTGAAGCTCACCGGTCATATTAAAGTTTTATAACCAGGTTTTGATTAGTTTGAAGGGGTGTAGACCACTCAACTTTTCAGGTATGCTGGCCCCGAAGTAGTGGCCTATGAACCTTACAATTTGATAAATTTGCAGCATGGGGAATAAATCTCATTTAGCTTCTGATGTAAACAATGGTAACTTTATGATGATTTACATCTGGTAATCCCTTTTTTTTAAGGGGATAAGCAGCGATTTGCTAATCCGAAACTCGAAAAAATCAATCAAAATTCTATTTTTATATTTTTGTTACTGGATTGGATATTCGAACAAACCTAACCAGTGGTTGGTTGAAATCCGTGTATTTAAAGACAAGGCAGTACTTTTTATCTGATTCTGTAATTTTCTATACGTGCGTATCGAAATTCCGACTTGAGTTAAAAAAAGGCCTTTCCCGTGAATATCACAGATTTTCAGCGTGATATTGTGCACCCAGATCAACACAGTTGACCTCAACACAAACATTGATCTTTGTTTATTCGTTACTGGTGTAAACCACAATCAGCATTTTAGTGCAGATTTTGAGACCGCCGTCGCTGTAATGTCTATTTGCGGGAGTAACGGTATGCCAAGTTTCCTCAAATACTTTTTGGTGTTTTAGTGTTTTCCTACATTTAACAACAGTTAGAATGTACACACACTTTATATCCCTGATTTGTAAGTTAAAATCACGCATTTCCCATTTTCGATTCTCTCGCTTATCGCTGCAACACTTTAAGTATACAGAATACACGACAATTTTGAAATTATATGTTGATCCCCCCCCCCCCCGATTTTTGAACCGACGGTTAAATTATAGTTGCCCCGGCAAAATTGTTCATTTGCGGACACAAATTTCAACACCTTCACACCCCCTAAACCTAAACTCTGTAAGTAATAAGTAATATGCGTATCCCCCGGCTGATGCAATGTGTCTATCAAATAACCTTATATTTGAAATCCCCCTTTCCCCCTTATGCATTGCTTATTTGTTAAGGTTAGCAAAAACAGACAAAAAAACATTATTCCCTTTATTTTTCCACACCTTCAAACCGGACGGACGAGGGACGACGGACGATGTAGCTATGTACGAGATTTTGCCAATTTTACAACCACATTACAGTACATGTACAATAAAAATAACCTTAAGAATGTACTAATATTACATTTCTTTCCACACAAAGTTAAAGTAATATACAATGTATTTTTAAAAAGTTCATGGAAATTCAAATAAATTCATAGGCGTAGTCAAGCCAACATTCCAGTAGGTCTACAACCCTAAAACTACATCACATCATGCGAATGTTCTAATAAGCACTCCTGTGTGTGTTTAGCAGGCGAAAAGAGCAATCGGCGTATCGCATCTGGCACGCGTTCAATGCTTAATGCATGTCGCGCTCAGCTCAGAGTTTATTGGAGGAAATTTTACTCCAGCTAATACATCGGGTATAGGAGAGGCTCGGTGCGCAACCAGTGCGTCGTGCTTCGTTCGATTTGGCTACGGGCCTATCTAGCGCTTCGCGCTTAGAAATTCTATGCATCATTTGAGGAAGAGCTCCTCAAGGTTAAGCCTACAAATTAAAGGGGCAATCTTGCGTTTAATTAAAGGAGTTCGATGAGTTGTTTTAGAGTTTGTTGTGTGTTGGATGAAATAGGATGAAGTTCATTCAATGAGGTTGTTTTTAGAATTTTTTGTTGTGATTAATATTTTTTGACAAAAAATTGATTGTTATGGAATGATTTTGCATTCATTTGAGGAAAAACAACCTCAAAATGAATTAAAGAGGCATTATGCAATTTTCAATAAGTTATGGAGTTCATTGATGAGTTGTGTTTAGGTGTTTTTGCTGTTTTGGCGAGTGATGGATTGAGTTCATTGACGAGTTATGTTCTTAGAGTTCTTTGGTTGAGTTAGGAATGGAGTCATCAACAAGTAGGTTCAGACTTTAGCGTTATGTTGGTGGAGTTATGGAGTCATCGATGAGTCAGGTTTAGAGTTTTTTTGATATGTTTTTGGTGCGTTATTAAATGGAGCCCATCATTGAGTTTTAGTAGAGTTATTTGTTAGGAGGTATGAATGGAGTTCATTGATGAGTTATGTGTTAAAGTCATTTGGGTGAGTTATGGATGGAGCTCACCAACCTGTTTCGACTGTTAGGTTGTGTGGTGAGTTGTGGCAGTCATTGATGAGTTATGTTTTTGAGGGGTTTTTTTCAGTGTTTTCGTGAAGACCTAATGGAATGGAGCACCGATCACCAACTGTGAGTGTTTTAGCACAGTTCTCGAGAGTTGGTGGAGTATGGATAGAGTTCATGATGAGTTATGGTTTAGAGGTCTGGTGGTCGCGACAGCCGGGGTGACCGCATTGATTCTATTAAAAGGCCATTATTACTTTGTTAAAGGGACAATCCATTAATCAATTTACCAATTAATTCCTCATTACCCATTAAAGGGCATCAGGCCATCTCAGTACCAAATTTAAAGGTCCATGGACATGATGTAACATAGTATATTACCACCAAAAAATGGTTTCATTCATATTCTGTATTGGTATGAAGCAAAATTCATGAAGCAGTAATTGAGAAACAGTATATTTGATAAAAAATGGAGCAAATTACATGTGTTTTGGACAAGCTTTCAAAAAGGAATTTCCAAAAATGAAGTGATACGACGCTGGCAAGCGTGAGCCAGAAGTGACGTCCGAGAAACAAATACGCGGTACGCGATACGCGTCATGATCGCATCGTGGAACGGACGTGAGCGTGGCCCAGTTTTCTTGCATACGTACACAGTGGACTTCTCGTGATATGCGGGTACGTGTTAATATATGGCATAATTTTTCTTGATTTAGCCTTAAAAATAGATTCTAATGTGCTGATTGTCGACAGGATGCACCAGCGGTGACCGTACCGACAAGGCAGAATGAACAGAATAGCTTTATTCAAGTTCCCAAAAAGAAACCGACAAGGAAGAGATATCGGATTGGTGCGGTGCGTTAGCCCACGTGTGATCTTTGTTTACACTTGTTACTCTGAAACGTCATTAAACGGGGTCAAATCCAACTCCACTCTTGATACCCGTTCGCGAAAACAGGAGAGGCCCGGCCAATTTGGGGTATATTTTCCTGGAAATTAACACCTTTCACGATGTTTCATTTTTAAAATCTGTGTGCCGATTGATCAGGATACTGTTGAGGTACAACATTAAGAAATTGGAATGTCTACCAGAGCCAGTCCATGGACCTTTAAAGGGCTATTTCTCCATTGGCCAAGGCATTCAACATCATTTACCTTGGAAAGGCAATGCAGGTTATTTAAAATTAAAGTGCCATTCCTTCATTTACCAATGAATGGACATTCCTCAATTTACTAAATAATAAAGGCGATTCCCTCCATTTACCAGAAGAAACCGCCATTCCTCATTTACCAGTTAAAGGGCCATTCCAATTAAAGGGGCATGATATGATTTTCTGAAAGGTTTAAGATTATAATTGCATTAAAGAGGCATGGTATTTTTCAAAAAAAAATGAAGGAATGTATTTTTGTTGGACCATTTGAAGAAGAGCAAATCACCGCCGGGTGTCATGTTGACCGCAAATACTTTGTACTACACACATTTTTCTATTTTGCCAACGCATATTAATTTTTTTTAGTTCCAGCTTGAATCTTAATTTGTTTAAAACTGTCGCCAACCAATAACTTGTCTTAGGTCTCAAATGCCATGCATCTCCACGAAGCATTTCCAGTTCCACCATACACTTGGGTCTTATGCATCATTGATGCTCTCGTTTATGGTAAAGGTATGCCAGGGCAATTAAACAGCCGAAACACGTCGATAAACCGATATGGATGGTGGCCGAGATAAGCGATTAGCCTCCTTTTTTCAAGCGGCCCCGCTAATTAGTAGCAGGAAGGTGTCAGGAAGGGCTTCAGATGGGGCATTGGATGCATCAATCAGATGGCTGACCATGGTAGTCTTGGGGTCTCAACATGTCTACGAATTGTCCGGACAAATAGCAACTAAATATCATTTTTAGTCTAATAATGTGTAATGTCAGAATAGAAAATGACACTTAATTTGTCATTGGTAATCTGTCTGCTCGATATGGTGATTTACCATTTTCATTTTTTTTTTCAATGGTGGTCAGTGGCCATTTTGAAGACGTCAAGTAGGCTCTCAAACTTTTACAACAACCATCTGAATGCATTCTTATCCTCAACTAATTTCAATAACACATATTTGCCCATTTTTTTGCCCATCTGGCATCGGAGAGAAAAGAATTCATACTTTTAAAATTACATGGCGGATGGCAGCCATATGGATGTAGGGCCAGATGAATCTACTTCATTAAACCCTGTAAATGGATTTGTTATGCTAGATTCGTAGGAAATATAGCTTGTTTGTCATTTTGGCCCATCCTGTACCAGAGATACAATGATGTGTACTTTTTCGCCACAGGGCGGAAAATATCGCCATATTGGATTTAGAGGTCAAGAAATAGCGGCAACGTCATAAAAGCCCATTTTAATGGATTTGGTTATGCTAGAATTAGTAGGAAATAACATCTTGTTTGTCCTTTTGGCCCATCCTATACCATAGATACACGAAGGTGATACTTCAACATGGCGGATGGCAGCCATATTGGATTTAAGGTCCAAGAGGATATCTCAACTTCATAAAAAACCTTTTTTAATGGATTTGTTTTGCTAGAATTAGTAGGAAATGACAACCTTGTTTGCCCTTTTAGCTCATTTATTGCCCAGAGATATGAGGAATTTAATGTTTTCAAATTGGGATGCGGCCATTTGTTTCCTGTCTACTTTTGAACACTTCCTGGGACTTCGATTTTAATGCAACTTTTGATATATTGTTAAGCAGCTGACCGTATCCGGCCTGAAAATGCCAAGAAACCTTCTGTTGCAATTTTTTGGGGTCAGTGTGGGAAAATGGTCATATTTAGAATCCTACTAACCCATTGAAAGAAAGTTTATACCAAGAAAATAATGTTCTTACCAGAAAGCTATTTTAAGGGTACAACAATCACCATTCAAATTGGATCCTTTTGCAATTTAATTTGTGTGCCTCAATAGTGATCTTACACTGTGGTAAAGACTACGAAGGGTAACATACCTTTTTAAGTAAGGCAAGGTAAATTCAATAATCTTTACAAAATGTGACAAATATGCAAAAATTGTTTTGTACAGGTCGAGGAGGTATAGAACGCCTGGGTGAAACATGTTTCAATCTTACTAATACTTCAGGTTTATAAGAGCATAACCAAACAAACAATTCTCCAGGAGTTTCCAAGTGATCATAGAAAAAAAAGCATTGTTTCTCCAAACCCGTATTAACCCGGGTCCATTAAAGTGCAAATGCTAAGCATGCTAACTTAAGCTTGCAAATGCTTAACTTAAGCATGCAAATGCTTAAGCATGCTAACTTAAGCAGCTGAACAGATCGGTGGGCAGAGTCAGCCTGAAACAGGCTCTTAACATTGTCAAACCACTGACAATGGCAGGCCTGCCCTTAAAAGTGTAGGCCTACCCCAACAATGTTTAGTAAATACCTGCTGTATATCAGCATGATAGGTGAGATTTTCCATCATATCCAAAACTTGCACATGTGCATGGTAGTCCTCCATCAGTGTTTCACGATCATAACCTGTCAACAAATAAAATAAAGGCTATCTAATCTCTGTCTCTGTCAGATCATCAGAATCACACCAAAAGTCAATGTACTGATCAATAATAAACCTCATTTTTGTATGACTGCTGTAGAAAGTTGTCACATTACTACTTGCATGACTTCCGACCAGCCTTTCCTTTACGAGTCAATTACAGGATGAACCCTATACATTAACATTACCAATGCCAATATTTACTTTATCCGTCCGTCTTTGTTGAGGCGTTTATATGTAATACATATCCGTTCAAATACATTTAAAATGGGCTTTTCTTAGCCGATATTTGAAACCAAAAACGTCAGCACATCAGCAGCCTTTTTTATGTTGAAATTGATTTTTTGGTTTCTTTTAAATCCAATCTTAGAATTATTATTTTTTTTTATAAATGCAACAATAAAGAAAATATCCTAATGCATACATACTCAAATCAGGATGTCCAAAGAACATGTGAAATGTATTTTGTTTACAAAAAATAAAAAAAATAAAAAAAATAAAAAAAATAAAAAAAATAAAAAAAATTACAGTACCATATACTTCCTTTGTAGTTTTATAATTTCCTTTGAATCAACCCTATAATTTCCCTGGTTAATACAATGGGTTAACTATAGGGTTGATCCAAGGAAATATAAAACTACAAAAAAAGTATTGGTACTGTATTTTTTTAATCATCTATTTGGCGTTTTTTTTTTTTTTTTTAGCTGTGGGGGTTTTCTTAACAATTAACATTTCACTTGAGTATGTCTGCCAATTAGGTATTTTCGTCTTGTTGCATTTATAAAAAAACGATGGATTAAACAAACCAAACATAAATTTCAGCATAAAAGAGACTGCTGCTGACATTTTGGTTTCTCCTCTCTCAAATATCGGTAAGGAAAGCCTCTGTTTTTTGCCGATCCGATATTTTCGATATGGGTATAATCGGCCAGATACATTATCCAATCCGATTATCGGTTGAACCCTAGAAGGACCCTGGACCCCCATTTGCCATGCCTTACAAATTGCTGTATAAATGTAGATAATATATGTAATCTAACTCCCTTATGAGCTAGTTTTGAGCTAAGATCTTATGGCAAACCTTCCCTCTCTTGATTTTGACGATTTATTAAAATCGAAATTTGCATGCATAAAAAGCAAGAAGTATCTACTGATTCACACACAAGTGTATCTTCATTGTTTTAGCAATAATCATTTATTAACTAACCATGCATTTTTGATATAAACTTAATCATTTTCAAACTTGGGACGAGAGAGCATTTCAACTTCATTGATAATGTGACAATTGCAAAGTTGAGAATACATGCTGGCCATATCATTACTACTCACTCGGAAACCTAATGCACCAAAAAATATTTTACCCCACTTCCATCTGATTGAATCAAATAACGAGTGTTTATAAAATGACATTAATGGTTGTGATTATACTGGTTCAACACCAAATAGGCAAAAAAATTGGTTTTAATTTATCGAGGTGTGAAAGTAATTCAGGCTACAAGTGTGCCTCTTGACACAAGCATTCACCATACGTATATTGTGTACCGTGTCCGCTACAATAGTGTTGGTGTGCAGACAAGTCATGGTGTAAGAAATATTCGCCTACTTGGTTGTGAACAATCTACAGCTAAATGGGAGAGGTGCTATGTAGGATCTCTCTTATTTATTCCAAATTTTAGCCAAATTTGTTTGGGGGTCTTTGGAGCCAAATTTGTTTTCCATTACAAGTAAAAATAAAAGGTCAAAAAAAGCAAACTTTTAAACGCTAAGTTTACTAAAATTATGTTTTGAAAAGCACCTGGATGGATTAGAGACAATTTTAGGAGCCTTATCAAAACCAGTCCTTAAGGTTATTATTTAGACTTAATGTTGGACAGTTCTTTTGGAATGACCCTGATGATAAAAATACAAGTCCTAACCAGGGGTGCAAAAAAATGCGGGAGCTGGGAGCGCCGCTCCGAGGAAATGTTGAAATTCTTGAGGTACTAATGTGAACATTCCATTTTGCTCCTGAGGAGAGACATAACGTTTTGCACCCCTGGTCCTAACCACATACTGCAAATACTATTCATTATACAAGAGTACATGTCTGGGTTAGAGTTTGCTTCCTGATCACTTTATTCTAGCAGGGGGGTAGGACATGCAAACCTACAGCAACGGCAAATTCAAAACGCATCAACTCTGGGTGCTAGTCTGTTTCAAGGACTTAACGGTAGGAGGGCGCTTACGCTATCGATCGGTTACACACAGACGTGATTAAAGACTAGGCCTGGTCCCAAACGATATTTAAATTTAAAGGACCGTTATTGGAAATTACACTATTTTGCAGCGGCGGTTAATCCACTAACCCCGACGGATTTTGGAAGTCAATAATTTTTCCCCGGGGGGGGGGGGGGACTCGACCCAAAATTTGGTATGGGGGCGTCCTACGGGTAAAAAAAATCGGACCCATGTGTATAGGACCAAATTGTACAAAAATATGACCCATTATCTAGTTGGTGCCGAAAATTCACCATTTATATAGTTGGCCTTGAATTTCGCACCATTTCATTAGTATTCTTAGCAAAAGGCCATTGTCTGTAAAATTTTGCCAAAAAATCAGAAAATCAACCCTTTTCATTGTGATTTTAGGCGAAAATCGGAAAAATTGGACCCATTTTCATAGTAAAATGCACCCAAAAAATTGAAAATGAACCATTTATAAGTAGCAATGACCTCAAAAAAGGACCCATCTTTATAGTAGATTGGTGGGGAAAAACGCCGGACCCATTGTTATAGTAAGGCGTGTTAATGTGACCCATATATCGGCGGCACACATGTACCTACCCTTTACCACTGAGTACCCCCCTGGCAGTTTTCTTAATTTATCATGATATTACTAAGATCTTTTTGAGCAAAGGTTTAAGAGATTTTAATTTACTGGGACCGAGGCTGCAATAGAAAATGCACAGAGAATTTCCACCAAATTACCGTTGGAAATCCCTGATGCCCAAATCGAGCAGATGGGTCCTCACCCCCCCCCCCCCCCCCCCCCCGTATCTAGTACATGATAGACGACCAACTCTAACAAAGAGCTTACAACACAGTACCCACTTCTGCACATTTCTGTTAACCTAATTACACACAACATAGTATAAGGAATCGGAAATGACAATGATTATCTATAATAATGAGGTTTATGTCATTCCTTTTAGGCGTAGAAAAGCGATGTTATGTTTCCCGTAAACCGCCCGTGTTATGTTCTGCCCGCATATGAGATGCTGAAATTCTTAAAAAGTTCATTATTTGTTATTATAAAGAAAATATCAAGGTTTTACTCTAAAATGAATTACTAAGAGCTACTCTTAAAGCTTTTTTCAAGGGCATGCAAAGATCTTTTATTTTTACTTGTTGTAGTTGTTTGTTGGTCTGGTTTTGTATTTTTTATCTTTGTGGTTAATTTTTTAATTGTGGATGAAAATAAGGGGTCCGGTCAGCAGAATATTTTTTTTATTTGGTGCTAATTGAATAAAAATTTAGAGTCGGCAGGTTTTTTTAGGGCGGCGGGTTCCCAAACCCAAACAATTTTTTTTATGCCTTACTACCTTATTCTCAGAATGTTCTTGACTAACCTGGGGAAAAAAGGGACTTACACTATGCCTGAGGAAGAATACCGGTTGGACCAACCCTAATATGGTGCTATCTGGAAATTACTCACATCACATGTTGGACAAGCTGGGCAAGCGCCTCGCCTAATGCCTGCCTCGATGCGTGGTTCAAAGTCTTGCTGTAGCCTCAGCATCAAATCCAGGGCCTCTGGGTCTTCTGGCTATGCTAATGGAGAGTCATTTATAGACTCCTCCAGGCTAGCTGCCATCTTGATGTTTTCATGTGATGTGTGCACATGATGATGGCTTAAGCATGGTGGAAGCATGGTAATAGCTACATAATCAAATAATTAGACTCCCGTTTTAAACTACCCAATGGAATGTATTCGGCAACTTTTTCAATTTAGCGTACGATGGTTATTCAAACAGTATTTACTTGAAATAAAGTGCGATAGGTTCAATATTTCTAGAGACTTCCCAATAACCCCGATTTGGTATCAAAACAGTGGTTATCTGAAATAAAGTGCGATATGCTCACTTTTTCTAGAGGACTCTCAATTATTGGTTGCTGTTTTTAAACTTCATATTTCACAATCAGGAAATTGAGGTAAATTTCGTTCATGCTTACGCTGGCGATATTCAAATGAGATTGACCCAAGAGTTTGCAGGACCGTCAGTATGTCCTTGATAACCTCCTGTATATTAGTTCTTGGATGCCCAAAACATCTTTCAACTGAATCAGGGCAAAACTGAGTTTTTTTTATTGTTGCAAACTCTCGTATTTTACCTATTTGTCCAATGTGCGTGTTAAAGATAAATAAAATTTGTATACCCATATGATTCTGTGAACAACCTTTGGTGTAAACCTGATGGGTCTTTAATATGTCCACTATCACATCAATACACTTGTAAAACTGTTAACTTTCAGGTTTATTGGACCCTTTGCATTCGGCATTTCATTACTGAAGTTTGTCACCATGCCGTCCGAGGACTGGTCATGTCCCGCCTGTTATGATAATGCCATTATGTTGGGTGAGCGCCAATTCTGATATCAAGTGCACCAGCGTCTTCCAAAATATAAAGCTGCACGATTAGTTTCGCGTGTGAACGAGATCGTCACCCCGGCTGGCTTGCTTGCTCTTTACATTTAAGGAACCAGTGATTTGTTACAAGATTGTCCAAGCTTCCCCCTCGCAACCCATCCCAGCTCCCCCTCGCCAACAATCCAAGCTTCCCCTTCACCAACGATCACAGATCCCCCTCACCAATGATCCCAGTTCCCACCTTGCCAACATCCCAGATCCCCTCGACACAAGCCCAGGACCCCCTTCACCAACATTGCAGCTCCCCTCGCTAACAATTCCCTACTCCCCCTCACCAACAATCATAGCTCCCCTCACTCAACCATTCCACAGCTCCACCTCTCCAATGATCACAGCTCCACATCACCAACCAACCCAGGACCCCCTCACCAAAATCAACAGCTTCCCCCACTCACCAACACTCACAGCTCCCCTCACCACAATCAAAGTCCCTCACCAAACAAAACAGCTCCCCCTCACCAACAATCACAGTCCATTCACCAAAACAATCCAGCTCCCCTCACCAACAATTTCAGCCCCTCACCAAAAATCCCATGCTCCCCCTCACCAACAAGCTCAGCTCCCTCACCAACAATCACAGTTCCCCCTCGCTAACAATCCCAGCTCCCCTCACCAACAATCCCAGCTCCCCCTCACACCAATCAGCTCCCCCTCACCCACCAATCCAAGATCCCCCTCACCCCCAATCCCAGCCCTCCCGCAAACAATCCAGGCTCCCCCCACCAACCAATCCCAGCACCCCTCACCAACAATCCATGCTCCCCCTCACCAACAATCCATGCTTCCCTGAATGATAGTAGTATGTCCAAATGTAAGATGAATGTAAGATGGAAAAAGGTTATGCTCAGCACAACTCGGGGTATATCCACCATTCACAGATTGACTTGTGTACATGTAGCATGTCAGTTAAACTTAACTTATGCACCATTCAAAAGGCAGGAGGAAAAGATTGTCAGAAACATCATTCTAACAGACTTTTTTAACATCAGCCATGTATGTAGAAACCTCGGTTACAATTATCGTAACTTAGTCGGAGTAATTAATCGTTGATCTGATTCAAACAATGGATGTGCTTGAAGGGGGGGGGGGAAGCACTGATGTGACTGCACATAAAACACAATGGTTAAATAGAACAGCAAAAACCATGGTGTTAGTGTACATGCCACACTTGCTGTTAACTCCCAAAATGAGTAGGTTAAGCAATGGTACAGCAGTGTTAAAGGGGCATTTAATCATTAAAACATCTGAAACACATGGCCTTTAAAGTCTTGCATCTCAGAGATTTCGAAATATTATTTTTTTGT
>JAMKCH010035411.1:0-15686 GCA_023653785.1 Ophioderma brevispina
ACTGTAACCCGATATCTTCTGGTCTGCACACATAATTTTGATGACTGCATGTCAGAACAGGCAAATCTTTACCGCTAAAATTCTTGGTACGCGAGGCCTAGGAAATTGCCTAGCACAGGTCCAATTAATGTGTTAAAATATCTCAGACATGCATTTTTGAAATCAAAATGAAAATGTTCCTTTCACCATTATCAAAATTCCATTCAATTTTTATCAAAATCTGTTCAGGACACCACAGCCAATAATCCCAACTTAATGGATTTAAAGGTGCAATGAGAGATTTCACACATCAGGTGTCCCTAAGAAAATTGAAAGTACTGATTTTTGCCCTGATGTAAAGCTTTCCATAAAAAATATTCCCATCTGAAAGGATTAAGCTGAGAAATGTTTCTTTGGTACAAAAATTGTGAAATTTCTAATTTCGAATAGGAGTAAATGCAGAAATTCAGCTTGTTTATATTGAAATATAAGCAAATCAAAATCACCTTTTTTCTCTCTTTTAAGATGTTTCTATAGCCAAATACAAGGTAAGAAGTCTATTGAGTGTCTAATCTATATGAAATTGCTATTATGACACATACAATATTTGGGTGCCTCAAAATCTCTTGTTGCACCTTTAAGGGAGAATATTTCATGACACGCTATCTTACCTTACTGACCGTAACCTCAACGGTCCAAATGCAGCCCCTAATGCACACATAGGCAGTCCAGTCTGAATCATTTCAAACCATTTCACAGCTATTTCACCCAACATGGTAGTGGGCATACCCAGCAGCGTGTGGTGAAGATCATGGACCTCTCTGTATCTCTGCATCACATAGGCAAGGTCAGCGTCATCGATAAATCTCACATTGGCTCTGGAGTCTGCAGTGATTTTCTGCAAGATAAAGAAGTAAAATTCACTGCTAAATTGATGATAGCTAGTGAGTGCTTAGAGGACAAATATTTTAACCTTTTCCCTGGACTCGTGCTAGGCAAATTCATGGGCCTCACACACCAGGGACTTTAGGGATAAAGATTGGCAATTACTGACCTCCCGTCAACACATGTGTGGGCAGATGAGCTGACATCGGGTTGCAGTTTCATTGAAAAACGGCCTCGAGGCGAGACACTCTGGCTAGAAAATCTAGGGCAGGCTCCAGTCAGAATTGCTATGTCTTGCTAGCTTTGAGAAATGATTCAACTTCACTGCGCTAAAACAATGGAACCGCTGAAGCAAATCTGGGCTAGAAGTAGCCCTAAGTCCAGTTAACGTGTTAAAGGAATATGAGGTGATATTTTGCAACTAGCTCCCCCATAATTTTTTTGCAATGAATTCTTATCATTTGCCAAACTTTAAATGTTTAAATGTTGTTTTTATGATTGACCAAGACTATCATTTGCAAGCAAATTGAAGAAATTTTGTATCTGCCAGTGCCACTTTGAAGGTAATGAGTTATTTTCATATATGAGTGACTTACATTTCTTGTCATAAAGTCTACATACTCTCTGCCTAAGGTGCCTTCCGGAAGCTCTGCCAAATACTTCATGTCTACTGTGGATGTGTTGATACGTGGTTGATCTCTATGTACAAAATGTGGAAAAATGATCAATCAAGTTATTTAACATTTATAAATTTTTTAACAACACATGTTACTTTTTCAGGATAAAGTACTTAGTAATTAGGGTCATTGATGCATTGGTAGGTCAAGATCACATCATGTCACAGTTAGTTCTTTGGAACTGTATACACGGCCAATTTCTTCATGGCAGTTACCACGCAGCTACCACCGAGTAGACATGGATTACCCACACACTAGACGTACACTCGCCGGACACGATTCCATGTATTTTTGCCGCATAGAGGGATAGTGTACACACAGCGGCTGTTTCCTCCGTCGCGGAGTAGCTACGTGCTTACACTGGCTCTCAGCGCATGCGGTATTTCTCATGGCCAATTTTGTTTTTTAGATATTTTTGGCATATATTTGCATTTTTTATTAGATGTGGGGGAATATGGGGTTTTTGATGATGCCCGATTTGAATTTCATAATGATTTTCCTAAGAAGAGCCCAAGTGTATAGCGCCATCATTTCGTCCACTATCAAATGGCGTTGTGGTAACCGTGGAGTAGCTACATGGTAGCTAAATGTCTACTCCAATACTGTCTACACCAAATGAACCTTCTCTCCACTTAGTGGGGAATTACAGGGTAGTCATCGGGGTAGGTACTGTATAGTAGCCACATCATTGTATACCTATTAACTGTGTACTTTGCAAACCCTGTCTTACAGCTACTGCCACGCAATTAGCCCAGTGTGTACTGTGCAGTAGCTATCGTGGTAGACACGGTGTAGCTGCCGTATAGGCTACCACGTGAGTAAGAAAACTGGTGTCTGTACAAATGTCAGGTTGAGGAAACAGCTTTGCTTAGTATTATCCAATTCAAAATTTCCATTAGGTAAAGATTAGGTAATGAGTCGGCACCTCATCTCAGGGGGGTTAGCCTTTTATCAAGGCTTTGCAGGTTTTTAAGAGTCCCTGCGCATGATGGTGCTACTATCCCAGACACGCACATGCACACATTGGCCTCCAACAATGGTTCTCCATCAGTAATCTTGGCATGGGCATTATTTGGATGGCCGTTATTAATTGGTCCGTTGTTGGTTGTCCAATGGCAAACGTGGTTTTCCGTCGGTAATCTGGCAACCGCAACACGTGGCTAATTGCATATTGGGCCTTAAATGTGTTCCATTGCAAACTATGACATCTGCTTCATATCAACATCTCTGCTTACTGGTCCAATGTTTTTTGAGGAATATTAGCCACAGCAGCCTACAACAACCTCCCGCTGGGTTATTGTTATACTGCCATTGTTCAAATAGAGTCTCTTCAACAGACTTTAGTAGGCATCTGTGAAAATTGATATCCGGTTTTAATAATAAGGATTTAAATTAAACAAAAATAAGTGACCGGTTAGAAGTTTTCTTATAACGGTTTCAGGTGTCTAAATGGAACCATTTTGGACAAAAAAAAAATCCTACTACACGGTCTTCGATCTTTTTTGGAAAATTCTATAATGTCCGTGTTTTCAATGGCAGCAGTGGTGAGCTCAGTTTGTGTTATCCATGCACAGCGGGACGTTGCCGCCGGCCCGCCGGCTTGTTGTGAATATTGCCAATATAAGCAGCCAATCTAGCGCCCATATATTGGGTAACATGCCCCATTATTGACTTAAACTAATTGATTGTTTTAAAATAGCATTTTCATTTCATTCCAAAAAAAAAAAAAAAAAAAAAAAAAACACTCATATTTATCGTTCATTCACCAATGCACATTAAATTAAATTCACATAAAATACATACTTATTCAAAAATTAAATGATATAAAAAGGAACCATAACAGAGCATGTTGATGAGACCAATGATAGCCCACAAAGCCACTGAGTCTTATTGTTTTCCATTGGTGTCCTTACAAAAGGACAACAGAAAAACAAACCAAACAGATACACCACTAGCAGTTCCAAGTAATGGCGCTCTTCCTTCTCTCGATCTTGTTTTCATGCAAGATGAGATTTGACTTCTTTTTTGAAGTGGGCGTAGCTGTTGATCGATTTAATAGTGCCTGGAAGGGATTTCCATGCCTTGATTGCAGGACATTAAAATGTTTTGCTGCCAAACTGCCCCGACCCCTAGGAACAACAAAATTAAGGTGGCTATCCCTGGTATTATAATGATGCCTTTCTGAGACTTTTATAAAATGATCACATTCATATACTTGGACGAATGTTATTATAAATTTTGAAGACATGTTTAAGCTTCAATTTGCAATGACCCTAATCTTCAAATTTTAGAAGCCCTAGTTATCGAGTCGTCCTGGCCAACATGTGTTCTTGAATCCAGAACCAAGTAACCAATCTGACAATCTTATTTTGGCATACCTGTAAGTTGTTCTGGGTTTTTTTTAATTTCCCCCCAAAAATTAAAGTGAGCAGTAACAACAATAACCAAAATAGCACTGAATCAAAGCTGAAACTAAAGTTTTGTGATGTTTTTGATCAAGAATTTGGATTGTCTGTAAAGACCGAGTCTGTGCCCCGCTCTTTTATTACAAATCTTTGTCCAACAGCTTCCCCTGACAGACCCTGGTCCATGTGATCCCCAAATATTTGACAGATTTTGCAGATTTAATAGGTTTATTATTGCACACTAAAATAGCAGGGTGAGAACTCAGTCAAATACATATAATAATACACTAAAATTTCACAACGATGATGTTTAAAAATCAGCGGCGGATCTAGGGAGGGGCGAAATCTGCAAATCAGCATTTTGGAAAGTTTAGCCTTTCAGCCCCCCGGTATTTTGACGTTTTTCAAATCCTGGATCCGCCCCTTAAAAGAGCATCTATTTTCAATGCATTATACTAATTATACCAGTTTCAGATTAACTATTTGACTAGCTCAATGATCAATTATTTTAAAATAGCGCTTGAAAAATATTGAAATACTTTTGTTATAAATACATAGGGCCATCCTTGGCCACACAACACTGGTAAATAAACCATTTTGACCACTAGCAGAGTGATTTGTCCTGTGCTCCCTAATGCAAGTCTGTCACAGACATCACAGATCATTTCTCAAACCAAGTACTACTTGATTAAACTTCTAGTACCTTCTTACTCTAATATTTGTCTTCCTCCAGGGTCTGCCAGCATCCTTTGCCTTATGTTGTGGCATGGCCATTGGACCTGTTGTCTCTCCTAACAAAGCTATCATATCTAGAAAACATCCAACCAAAACTGAAGAATAAATAATTATGTAGGTGTAGGCCACGAAACTAAAAAACGCTGTTTTACGGGCCCGCCGGACCCTGATTTTCAGTTTTGCAGCTTTTTTTCTTTTAGTTTTGTTCCAAAAATCATGCAAATCACCTGTTTTTATTAGCCCAAATTTATCAATTTTGGCAATTTTTTTTTAGAAATTTGTAAAAATTTGTTCATTTTTTCGCTTGATTTTTCAGATTTTGGGACTATTTTAGGCCAATTTTGATCTCCAAAAGAAAAAAAAAAATTTAAAAAAGAAAAAATTCGCCCTACCGCCGACCCTACTCGAAAGGTCCGCTCGCCCGTAAAACGGGTTTCTTTTTTCGTCGCCTTATTGAAAAACTATATTTGTCCTATATATCCCCCTAAGCCCTGAGCTAGCACACATTGTAACACAATCTCAGTACAAAAAGGTTGGAGTGATTAAATATGTGACAGGACTGACAGGAACCCCTAAACGTGATTCTTAAGGTCCGCAAGTGGTGCCTTAAGGAGAGGGGGGCAAAAACACAGTTTGTACAGGGGTCAATTTGTAAATTGATCCAATCATGTTGAAAAGCACCCCATGATATGTGTCTAACCCTAAGGATTCAGAAAAAGGTTAGTTTGTAATATATACAAGCCTAAAGTTCCGAGTTATAGGCTCAAACAGCAAAAATCAATAAGAAGGGTCATTTTCAGTTGTACAGGGTCAAATTTTAAAAGTTGCTGCTCCGATTTGGATAAAAAATGGTGCAATTACATTTTGGAGTTTATAGGATTAAAATAAGGAATAGTTTTTGACTGTCTTAAATGCTTAGTTTCCGATGTAGGGGGCACAGAAGTCAACCAATTCATTCAATGGGGCTTGATCTTGGTTACCCCCTACTTTCTTAAGCAAGCATTGAGACACTCAAAAACTATTCCCTTAATTTATCCGATGGCTCCACCAATAATTTGCACCATTTTTTATGAAATCTGAGCATTTTAAAATTTGACCCCTGTGCAACTGAAATTGACCCTTTTTATTGATTTTTTGGCTGTTTTTAGCCTATAACTCTGAAACTTTACCGGCTGTACATATTACAAACTATACCTTTTCTGAATCCTGTACGGTTCGACACATAACATGGTGTGCTTTTCATCATTATTGGATCATTTAACAAATTTGACCCCTGTAACAAACTTTGTTTTGGCCTCCCTCTCCTTAGGCACCACTTGCGGCCTTAAGAATCACGTTTTCAGGGGTTCCTGTCAGTCTGTCAACATATCATACTCACTCAAACTTTTGTACTTGAGATGTGTTTATAAATGTGTGCTAGCTCCCGGGTTAATAGGTTCAGTGGTGACTGAGGCAGCCAATCCATAGGGTCAATTTGTTATTGTTTTGACGATTTTTGGCTCCAATTAATTCTGAATCTGACCAAAATTCTGTCAGGCTTGCAAAATCGCCAAATTTTTCCATTGATTTTTTCCCAATTTAGGTTGAAATTGGTTGCAATTCGCCCAAAGATACACATTTTGGTCCATATCCCACAAATTTTGAACCAAGGGGGAAACTTGCCCCCTTCTTCCTTGGTCGGTACACCACTGCCATTGGTTTGGTTGGATACTGGTTGATATTGATTGGAGAAGTACTAAATCAGATGTTGACTCCAAATGAAACTAGAATTTCGCAAGTTCTCGGCTTTCACGCTTATTTATTAAAGAATACAGAATTTCGGCGGTTTCTCGTCTTTCGTGTTTGTCGGGTGGGGTACCAGGTTAGGGTTGTTGGGTTCCGTGGCGGAACCTTATTCCGACGTAACCTGCGCATTAGTAAACTTTGTTTAACCACCCTAGGTCCTGTCTGACTACCGACCACACGGCCCCCTTTGCAACAAGTACCAGGGCCCTTTAACCTACTCCACAAAGTCCCAAGATCTTTTTCTTCATTTCGAACTAATCCGATTAGACCCCCTTCACAACTCTGAGCCTTCCGCTGTCCAGAGAGTCCGTCCCAACTAACCCATATGCCCCTTCTCCTCTACCAAAGGTGGCCCTACAAACCCGATCTTGGGGTGTTAATGCTCAATTTTGTTTCACCCACCGTCCAAATGTCTTTTTAATTACTTTAATTATCGAAACAGTCGTAACACGAAAAGCACAGATGAGTTTTACGTTAGACATTGTAGAACAAGTTTTTTTCGTCAAGAGGGATAAAAACACTATGGCCCCAATACTGGAATTGAATTATCAAATCACCCCGAACATTAAGTGTGTTATAAAAACATGTATGCATTTAAAAAGCGCTTACGCATCATCATTTTCTTATGGCGTCTACCAGATGCTAACTTTAATTTTGTGGCAGTGTTTTGCTTTCATTCATTACTTGTCATAATAAGCTACCTAACATTTAGTTGCATCGTTTTTGTAGTTTTTATTTTTGGTAATTATTTATATTACTTTTAGGAACGAGTGCCCGCGTCTGACCAACTTTGGACTTTTGGTCACCTCCGCTATTAATTTGTATATTTTTTTCTCACTTCCTTTGTATTGTACTCATTATAAATTTTGATTATATGGCAAAATAAAGAAGAAGAAATTTATCAATTTATCTCTATTTTTTATTATTTTAAAGGATTTTTTATTAGTTCATTTTTATTTTAAGTACATTATTTATTGAGTATTTTCATTTAGTTGCATTTTTTATTATTTTTTACATTATTTTTTGTTATTATTTTTGTTTTTATTTAATTTACTTATATTATTATGTATTTTTTAATTAATTTTATTGTTTTCTTTTAATTTCCTAATTTGTTATTTGTCTTTTTATGGTTTTCTTTTTTTCACTCATTGTTCAATTGTTAATTTTGAATTTGTATTTTATTTATATTTAAATTTTAAAAGTTATTTTATTAAAAAAAAAAAACACTTTTGTTTTATTAACATTATTAATTTTCATTTTGGCCTACTTATTCCCCACTTCGTGATTCACTTTAAGCCTTGGGGGGGGGTGTCCAGTGGATTGAGCAAAATCGCCCCGCACTCCAAGTTGTGGGGGTTTCGAGTCCCACTGCGGCCAACGTGTGTGCCCTTGAGTCAGGCGCTTTACCTTTAAACCTCAATTACTCCTCTCCACCCAGGTTAAATAAATGGGTACCAGCAATTATTCAAGCTGGAAAAGTAACACAGACTCCTGCTGTGCGGGAGGAGTGGCGAACCCCCTCCCACACTGCAAAAAATCATATGGAGGAGGTCTGGCCCAAACGCTAAGGAAAGATAGCTGGGCACTCCGCGCACGAGTTGCTTCAGCACGACAATTTACTTACTTAGGTTTTTTAAAAAAAAGAAGAAAAAAAATGGGGGGAGCAAATAACGGCGCATTGCTTACCTGATAACAAACAGCTCAACAAGAACAAAAACTAAATAACAACTATATTGACAACATGTCATGTTTAAGATATCAAATTGGGCTGTTTTTTTTCCCATTTACCAACATTTTGGATTATAATTAACTCTGTCCACAACAAAATAAGCAAAATAGTAAATTTATTTATTAGTAGCACAGTAAAATGTCAATTAGATAGGACAATAAACATTAGGCCTATAGCAGGGAAGCCCCTTGGGACTTCAAGTGGTGTGGCCCTTTAAGTGGCCAAGGACATTAACATGATTATGATGCATTTGAGGCCACAAATTGTGGTGATAAGTATGGATAAGAGCATTTAATCAATTCCCACCATATCCCCTAACACAATAGATGAACATTAAAGACTGCATACAGACCTAATGTTACACTATTACAGTTTAGGATAACTGACACAATGATTATGAGATATTGGATTGATTCCTTGACCTTAACCCGTTCTTCAGGTCCACATGCAGTTTGAAAACCATCCTCGCAAAAAAGGTAGATTCGGGACGGATAAAAAAAACAACTTATATCCTTTTCAGTAACACATCTTAAAAGTTCCCTTATAAGGTTCATCTCCCCCGATGCGTTCGGATTTCCAATATTTTTTTCCATTTTATTTCACCACATAGCGCCAACTCCTCTCCAGCACACTCATTATTACATTGTCCTCAATATGTAACCCCATTTTGGAACATGACTATTTCCAGATTGGCCATCTCTAGATGTGCTTTTCATTTCTTGAAATAACTTCCCTCAGAAATCACCCCAAAATCCACCTTTTTCCTCCACAAACACACACAAGCACCTTTGGCCCTGGAAAGACTTCAACACATAAATATCCAATTTATAGCTCAAACACCACTCCCCTCTAATCCAAAACTGTTGCAGTAAGTCCAAATTTTTTCCTTTCCTCATCTCACAATGCAAAAGGCAGTACCTCCCCAATACGGGTGCACACTTACCTGTCTTCTGTCAGCACATTTTTGGATTTTCAAAGTAGACCAATTTTGATATACAGACATACTCTGATAATAGCTGTGGGCCTGCCAGCCAATTTCAAACTCGACCTCACATGACCTTTGACCATTGGCACATGAACCTTTGACCTCATCACATATGAGATCCGCAGTGTTGCACTAGACATAAGTTTTCGTTCGCAAGATTAACCTCAACTTTTCAACGTGATGTATGAATTTGGAAAACTAAACATTTTAGTGACACACACAAAAAACATTTTGGTTGACACACCATCCATAATGCAAAATGGATGGCTACAGTGAGCATATACATTCTAGGCCACCACCACTTTGCCTAATTAGTCACTGGTACATTATTTCCTGTGTTTCACAGATTTTAGTATCTCTACGATTATGTTTTGAATTAAAAAAATAATGTTTTCTTCAGTTCTTCCAAAGAATTTATCCTCATTTCCGAATTTTTTAGCCAATGTTAGCGTGTAGAATTATACTCAAGAGTGGGACTCTGAAACACATTCAAACAGTGATTTCCAGAATGCATGCAGCTTCCAACAACTGCATTAATTACCACTAGAGAAGCAATATTTTTTTATACAAGAGAAAATGAAAATTTAATCATGGCGCAATTGTGGTGATCACAGCAAGACTGGGTCAAAACAAGGGCTGCTACAACTGAAATCCATAGTTCTCATGTGCAAGCATACCTAAATCTTTCACAGATGGGTGTGTTTTTTCAGTTATATCATGGTTAGAGATTACTCTGTGGCACCACCTTCCACAAGGCATATTTGGAAGCGCAAGAATAGGAATAGATGGGCTAAATTTGTTTATGGAGGACCAACTCCTATGGGACCTGGTGCCTAGATAGATAGATAGATCATGGTTAGAAGTTAGCTTATAGCCTGTATCAAGTCTTACCATGTCTGTATGGATCATATAAAGACATCCCTGCTGAGCCCACACTAACAATGCCTTCTGGAACATATTGGTGGGAATGTGATCACCGTATAATACTTCTCCTCCATCCTGAAATACTCTGCGTCGTATGTCTTCTGCAAAAGGATCCTTGATGTCAAATGCACTGGCTCAGTACTGGTTTCCTGTTTGTTAATTGAAATTGGTTTCTAAATTAGTAATTCAGTTTTTTATTGCTCACAGCCCTTCCGGCACAAGCTATAAAGATTACTTCCAGAGAGACACCTGCGATTTTCCATGTTGCTACCGAGGCTGAATCTTAACATATTTGAGAATGTTTTTCAGATACATACTTTTGTGCATACTGCTCGAAATATAAACAATACAATCGCTGCTTTGACCAATAATATGCATAGGATTTCAATGTTACTCCTTTTTGATAATAACATATTAAGACTAATACATGTTGATTTGAACAAGGAGTGGTGGCCGTTCCCTCAACATTGTCCTATGGGCCTCAGACGGTGGCGGCCAAGACTCTTTCATATATCAACTCATCAAAACGACCCAAACATCACTTTGACTTTGGACAGATGTACTCTGCGCACTCCTCGCAGTAGAGGTCAAACGCAAAGGTTAGTGAGTGCGCTAGATGTTAGATGCTGGAGGGTTGGTTCTTAGATACTTGGTTGTTTCTTTCTTTAATGCTTCAGTTGTAGTGATCTTATGAGGGTTTCAGGTATACAGTTCCATTTGGGTTTATTGTACATCAAGCCCGTGCCGAGTTCACATTGGTGTGTTAATACCAAAGGGGGTCTATGTCTTGTTTGTAACTGTTATCAATGTTGTACAATGCCCACAATTGGGAGACTTGCATATGAAACATTTATTACTCCGTATTTCTAGGTGAACCGAGTATAAACCATGAATCATGTATGATAGCGAGGATCTAAGAATTTACCGGTGCCATTACTGTTACCACGAACTATGTGCTGCTTGTAAGTTAAGCCTGGCATACCCGGTAATTTAGCTGGGGAGAAACAAATAGCTATACCAGACATTTACACATCAGCACGAGTGGCATGAGGTTCTCTGAGGACAGAGGTACACCCCATGATTTCACTAATTTGAATTTTCCAAATTGGGTTTTATACTACAAGCCCCTAAACCCGGTGCCCTGCCACACTTACAACTATCTACGTGAAGATAGAGGTGTGGCAACCTGTTCAAGGTATATTCAACATCGATACCATTAACCCCTCAAACACTGGTCTGACTCATTTTGTGCTGACTTAGGTTCCCTGAGGGGTTACATTTACTGAGCAGCACATTATATTTTTAACCAATTTATTGAGCAGCACAAAATACCTTGTTTCCCTGAGTGTTGCTGCCTTTCAATGTATGACTGTGTAGTTGGTATAAGCCTTGTTTGAGAGAGTAACGGCTGCTTCACACTGGCACTTGTGCTGACGGTGGCCTTGCAGTGTCTTTTGAAGCACATAGAACACATGCGCTTAATAGCAGTTGTGGTAGCAATAAATCCCGACATGTTTATCTGGAACAAACAAGTTATCAAATATATAAAAATACAGCATTCACCAAACACATGTATTGTCTGCTGTCGTGGGTTGTGAATGGGGACAAAGGTCACATGACGTTACCAAGGTCATGTGAGGTCACTAACAATGAGTAACATGTACTTCATTTAAGTACATCATATTTTCACTATTTGGTGTATGGTTCCTACATTTAAATAGTTCAATAGAATTGTACATACTAATCTTTGATATGTATTTCCACATTTTTTTATTCTCTTGCATTATCGCTACTTATCCTTTTAAGATTGAGGCATGTAAACAAGTGGTATGTGATGACCTAGTCCCAATAATTGTGACTACACATTTGACATTTATTTTTAACATGGTTCATTATCATTCACTGAATGTGTAAGTACTCACAAAAGGTTATGTGTAATTGTTAGCCATTTAACCACACCAATATTAGTTAAAAAATAAAAGCCTCCAAATCCATCAAAATTGACCTGATTTTATCTTGAGGACCACTTTTTACTATGTCTAGAAGTCATCATAATAAAAGATTTGTCAAAATGCTGGCAAGTTAGTATGAAATCTGATGAAATTTGATTGTACAAATCTGGACCAGCACCAAACTCCTTCGAAAAGTAAAGAGTAAAGAAAGCAAGAATAAAAATCACTGATTTTTCTGAAAACATTACCCCCTGCATTAAAAAATGAAAGGTCCGCTTTATGGTTGAAGGTCCACTTCGGATGTTAAAGTTGGGTGAGGGGGAGGTTTTTTTTTTTTTTTTTTTTTTTTTTTTTTGGGTTTTTTGGGTGGTGGTGGTTTATTGTGTGCCGGCTGTATTAAATTATGTGGTTTTAGTTGCATTACGCATGGCTGGTGTTATATGACTGGATGCGATGGTGTCCTGGTCACCCCCCCCCCACCTCCCCCACTCCTGGCACCCCACCTCCGTCACCCCCCCACTCCACCCACCCCTGCACGTCTTCCGAATTTGGAGACGACGGGGAAAAAATTTGGGTTAACCTGCGAGCGTAGAGAGCTCGAAAACAAAAATGCTTGTTGGTACGCAAAAGGTCCACTTCTGGCCAAATCGCAACACTCCCACAAATAAATTTTTTTTTTTTTTTTTTTTTTGTATTTTTTGTTCCCCTGGCTACGGGTCTGGAGGTTGATGATATATAATCATTTTGTTGCATATGCTGGTTGAAACTGATTGGAGAGGGGAGTGCAGTAGAATCGTTAAATGGCTAACCAATTACACCTAACCTTTGGTGACACACATTCAGTGATAGGATAAGGACCAATGTTAAAATAAATGTCTAACTGTGTAGTCACAATTATTGGGACTATGTGATGACCAGATTGCTATGGGAGATGCATGTTTTGGTTCTTCATATAGGTCTTTAATTGACTGTAAAGTATGTAAGATAGGGAAACAGTTTGGACATTTTGTGACCCCCACTTACTGTCTGCTCCCAGTTTGAATGAAGCAGCCTTTGAGGAATAAAGTGCAGGGGGGACTACTGTACTTTATTCCGTCAAGGAGTTGCTTGTGCTGAATTTCAACTGGGACTACTCGGGAGCAGAAAAGTGGGGGCAGAAAATGTACCAACCCTAGGGAAACCATGGAGTGAGTCCCGGGATTGGATCCATAACCAACCACATCAACAGACATCATTCAATGATACTCCCTGACCCTGGTCCAGGAACCCTGCTCTCCTACTCGCTGAGCATAACTCATCCATGTACAATTATCATAATGCCATTTATGTTAACAGAATTGGAAATATTACTGGAATCAAGTAACATATGAAAATTGGAGGCAAAATGCTGTCAGTGGTAGAAATATGAAGGCTACCCAAAATGTAAATGAGCTATTACATATATTTCTTTGGAACTTCACATATAACATGTTAAGGGCATACTGTTAAAGAAACACCATGTGAGGTCCTAATTATTTTAATTAGATACTTAAAAGTATTGTACCACCACCCTTTCACGGCAGCCTCAACGGAATAAACTGCATGTTAAAGGATGTGGTGGCAGAATACTGAATTTATCCCATTGGAACTACTACAATCTTGTTCAAAATTGTTGGAACACTTTGTGCAGATTTGGTTCCCGCCCCCTCATTTCAATGTTGCATGAGCACGACACACTTGAGCAATCTCGCACCATATTATTTTCAACACTGATTGTGAGGGGTAGGGGAGGGGGGAAGAAAGTTATACTTACAATGCGTTTCAAGCCTATTATCTCTTTCATAGCTGCCATATTAACAGGTGTTTTTTTCCAAGGACTTATGAACAAGATTGTAGCTCTACCTGCCCTGGCTGTGTTATTTTTTAATTTTAGTATAAATTTCCAACCCCATGAAACCACCTCGTAGACAACGGCAATGTTCATGGTGGTCAATCGAATGTTATCAATATCATATACTTGTAGTAATATAGTGACAGTAGTAGTAGTAGCGTTACGAGCTTTATTGATTCAGGTTGCTGGTTTGAGTTCCCATGAAAAATTTAGTTTCAATATTTTAGAGTAAAAGAAGTATTTCATTAGGGGCCCTACTCCGTAACCAGTACAACTGCAGCTGATCCATCAGTGGCTGTAGGCCTACACAATCTGTGTACACATAATTCTGCCGATAGCTGTATACGGCTAATAAGTAACCACTACCGTAATAAAACACATCAGTATATTCATCTGTTGGGACTATTGCCATTGGCCGGGGGTATAATTGGGGTTGGTTTATATCCTAAAATTGTGCCCTGCCTTATGACAGCCTGAAACTACTCAGTCTACTGGCATGACTGGCATGGCAGGGCCTTTCTGGCTTTCAATGACAAGTCATGCAATCTACTATAGTCGCCGCCACAATTCCTTTTCTGAAATAGGTGTCCACATATGCACGCGAGAGGTGCTGCGTGTACTCGCAGACTATGTATTTCCTTAAATACGGGTGCACAACACTAAATCACCACGCATTTTCATGTAATGGTTTTACTTCCGGTAAAAATCATAGCTAATTTTGAGATGTTTTGCGGTCGTGTGCGAGTTTCTGAAGATCTGTAGTGCTATATTATGCTTCAAATAAAAGGTACATGTGTCTTAAACACATTGGATACGATGAAATTTAACATTTTGATTTTCACGGAGAAGTAGGCCCTCGGTGTATGAAGATGGCATAAACGAAAATAGCATGGTCACTATTTAGGGTCTCGTATCGGAAAAACAAATCGGAAGACCCCACATACATTGAAACATATGTTTAAATTTCATCGATTTCCAATCCATTGATATATAACTTGTATGCGAAATGTTGCCGCTTCAGTTCCAAATCTTGCTTTCAAAACATGCATATTTGCGTGTATTTCAATGGGGCAGTTATTTACTGGTGTGCGCCCTTACCCGTTGTAATGTCTGGCGGGAATGCTGGCGTAGTCTTGTGACTCTTGACGCAGATACTCTGTTTTGCCGTTGCTAACGCGTGTGCTGCAGTGTACGCACTCACATACGCGCCTCTTTGGATCGTTACACGCGACTGTGGTTGGTTGATCTAAAATTAGCTGTTGTTGTTCAACTTGTTGCTATGCTGAGGCGTGCGTACGGTCATGACTTAGACGCGCAATTGAGAGAAAATAAATATCTGGATACAGTATAAAAGGAATTATGACAGAGAGTATAGGCTAGTCTAGGGCCTAGGCTAGGCTTCTAATCTTTGCAACAATAATTGTTGAGACTTGAGACACGTACAACTAGTACATGTAGTACTAAAGAGAGTTCAACTACACAGATCGAATCTGTGGTTGAGTAATATAATCCTCAACCACAGACGATAGCTAATTGGATTGCGCTGTGACCGTGTTACACACAAAACTACATACCTGATTTTACCTGGTTGATGGACTTGTTTCCCTTCTTCAAAGTAGCATCATTATTACCAAATCACGTAAACACAATTACTTTCAAAACATCACGAAGATTTCAAAAATTGAAAGGTCGAATTTTAAAAAATAGAAAGTAAACTGGATCGTTTCACTCAAGACATACTCCGACTTTGTTGATAAACA
>JAMKCH010035412.1:0-20415 GCA_023653785.1 Ophioderma brevispina
GGTGAAATTAATGAGTAAATTGCCTCGGATCTGTTTTATATATAAATGCAATTAATGCCAATTATGAAAATACATCACTTACGAAATGTAACTAGCGCATTTTGAGACATTTTAAAGCAGTTTTCCAGATGAAAGGGGAAAAAGCGTGCTCCTATACACCCAAGATATTTGAGTCTTAGTTAGTAGTATAATACCTATACTTTTTCATCTACACTGTCTAGCGAACGCCATTTTGTCACATGCGTTTTATTAATACACTGCAAAAACAAGTGCTAATACATTAAAACTCTATTGCATTTATTGAGAGCAGCACGTAATACAGTTAATGATGTTACCACTTATAATGTTCAATTATTACCATGTTAAATTATTTGAACACGCAAAGATGTTAATGAGTGAGCAGCACTAAATATTACATTGATGACGTTCATCTTTCATTTTATTAACACCTGTTATTACAAATCAACAGATTTCCATATTTGTGCGTTTGATATAGTATATAAATATTTTACCATACAAACACGTTAATCACTATTTAAAAATCGATATTTATGTTTATCTTTTCACAGTGTATGTTAAATATCAAAATTTAAAAAGAAGAGTTCAATTTTAAAAAAAATTGAAAAGACAAGTAATAAAATTAAATTTCAAAAGAGAACTAGTAAAATCACTAATAAATGAAAAAAAATTAATAGTAATAAAATGAAAGTAAATAAAATAAGAAAAAAAATAAAATTAATGAAATAACTCTAAACTCATTGACTATTAAAGTGGTGCAACCAGGACTCGAACCTACGTACACAATCACCAGAATCACAACGATACATACACATATACTATTACATACCAGGTAGTCTGAAGGTCTGCACCACTAAGCCACAGCGGACTGCTCGGATTCGGCCTGCTTTTAAGTAACCAAGTACCTTTCAATTAAAGTGCGAGTAGCATGTCTGTATGCTTTGGGACCCTACATAATAGTACCACAGGGTCCTAGGACTACTAATCACAGTTTAGGATCCTGGGACACTGCATCACAGTACCACTGAGTCCTAGGACTACACAGCGCGGGTTAGGGTCCTGGGACACTACATCACAGTACCACAGGGTCCTAGGACTTTGCGCCATAGCACAGGGTCCTAGGACGCTTCCTGAGAGGACCGTGAATTTTGCGATAGTTGTAAGGAATTTGAGAGAAAAAAAAAAAAAAAAAAAAATTACATTGATGACGTTCATCTTTCATTTTATTAACACCTGTTATTACAAATCAACAGATTTCCATATTTGTGCGTTTGATATAGTATATAAATATTTTACCATACAAACACGTTAATCACTATTTAAAAATCGATATTTATGTTTATCTTTTCACAGTGTATGTTAAATATCAAAATTTAAAAAGAAGACGCCCAGTCTCCGAAACCTAGAGTCCTAGGACTTTCTGATATGTAGGACTCTTAAATTCCTCACACCGGCACTTGTAATGAGATCGTAAGTTCACCACACAGCTCAAGTTACACACGAAACGCCTATACTGGCCGTTCACTGCATGCACGCCGTGTCCACACATCCAGTAAATTGTATCATGTCTTCTGCTGTCCTGCTCTCAATTTCACACATATCGACTAGATTCCCTGATTATTCCAGATTTATAAAATATAATTCCAAGGCTCCAAAATGTGAAATTCATACGAAAAATCGAACGGTTTTGCGTCCGACTGTCCGCTGAATTTCACGCTTCTCACTAAGAAAAATCTACAGCGAGCGCGGACTTACTTGTGCTCAGTACTAGCGCACAAGTTACCTATAGACTTGATCCAAATCTTGGACTTAGCACGATCAGTTTGTAGAGATGCCCATATGGTTTCATTGTCTTTTGGGGTTTTGTGGGCAGATTTTGCCAAAGGTTAGCATATATATTCTTGAAACGAATGAAAAGAAGTGCGAAAAAATCTAAAAAAATAAATTGGAAGTCTCAGGGGGTGCGTGAGGGTATTTTTAAGGAGAGGCAACAGTACAATCAAATCAAACTTTGAAATGACTCGTTTTTAGGCCAAAATGAGTTCTGATTTTCAAGGTCACGCTGCAGCTTTTCATGAATATTAATGAGAAATTCAATCTGGGCTACTTCTAGCCCAAAGTCCCGGGAAAGGGTTTTAAGAAAGTAGGGGGAACAAGGTCAAGCCCCACTGAATGCAATGGACGTTGACCTTCTATGCCCCATACATCGGTAACTAAGTATTTTAGACAGTCAAAACTATTCCTTATCCCTATGAACTCCATCAATAATTTGCACCATTTTTTAAAATCTAAATCGGGGCAACTTTAAAATTTGACCCGTGTTTCCGTGTACAACTGAAATTTACCTTTTTTTATTGATTTTTGCTGTGGGGTTAAACATCGTCAACCAACCAACCGCACTGTTAAAAATTTCCGTAAATTAAGAAAACAGATTTTCCGTAAATTTACGGAAAATCTGTTTGAGAAAACAATAACAATAAAAAACAAAAAACATAAAAAATGTTAATTTACGGAAATATTTCAAAAATTTCTGGCAGCAATATTTCCGGCCTTTTTTTTTTTGTTCCGTAATTTTAAACTACTGAAAAATTCTGTTAAAATACACATTTTTTTCCGTAATATGAGACAAATTTCTGTAAAATTACTGTCAAAGTTCCGTTAATTGACAGAAATTTCTGTAAATTTACCCTAAAAATGTCTGGAAATACTGCTGCCAGAAATTTCCGTAAATTTACGGAAATTTTTTTAACAGTGCGAGTTGCCGTACAGTGGTGCTATAGAACTACTAGCTACTTTAAATTTATATTATTTTAATTTTTTCTCCCTTCCTGACAGTTAGTATTTTGGCCAGCGTTAAGCGTGGATGGCAGATTCCTAACCGAATCACCAATGCTTTCACTTGAGAATAATAACTTCAAGAAGTGTCCACTCATCCATGGCTTCAACAGAGATGAAGGAACATTCGCAATATTCACCTCCGCAGTTGGCTTTCCAGGATATATAAACAGTACAGACCCACCTTTTGTATCCAGACAAGCATTTGACGATGAATTGACAATATTATTAAAACATTATGATCGTTATACAAATGATCTTATCGAAGACAGTTTAAAACAAGAGTACATTGATTGGGCCAAAGCAGACGATCCGGATGCGGATTATTTTGATGAGTTGAAATACGTCTATGGAGATTATTGGTTAAAAAAAAAAAAAAAAAAAATTGAAATGACTCGTTTTTAGGCCAAAATGAGTTCTGATTTTCAAGGTCACGCTGCAGCTTTTCATGAATATTAATTAGAAATTCAATCTGGGCTACTTCTAGCCCAAAGTCCCGGGAAAGGGTTTTAAGAAAGTAGGGGGAACAAGGTCAAGCCCCACTGAATGCAATGGACGTTGACCTTCTATGCCCCATACATCGGTAACTAAGTATTTTAGACAGTCAAAGCTATTCCTTATCCCTATGAACTCCATCAATAATTTGCACCATTTTTTAAAATCTAAATCGGGGCAACTTTAAAATTTGACCCGTGTTTCCGTGTACAACTGAAATTTACCTTTTTTTTTATTGATTTTTGCTGTGGGGTTAAACATCGTCAACCAACCAACCGAGTTGCCGTACAGTGGTGCTATAGAACTACTAGCTACTTTAAATTTATATTATTTTAATTTTTTCTCCCTTCCTGACAGTTAGTATTTTGGCCAGCGTTAAGCGTGGATGGCAGATTCCTAACCGAATCACCAATGCTTTCACTTGAGAATAATAACTTCAAGAAGTGTCCACTCATCCATGGCTTCAACAGAGATGAAGGAACATTCGCAATATTCACCTCCGCAGTTGGCTTTCCAGGATATATAAACAGTACAGACCCACCTTTTGTATCCAGACAAGCATTTGACGATGAATTGACAATATTATTAAAACATTTTGATCGTTATACAAATGATCTTATCGAAGACAGTTTAAAACAAGAGTACATTGATTGGGCCAAAGCAGACGATCCGGATGCGGATTATTTTGATGAGTTGAAATACGTCTATGGAGATTATTGGTTCTCCTGCCCTTCTGTTTTGGAAATCCGTTTCCATGCTCTGGCTGCCGAGCATGACGTTTACCAATACTATTTTACTCATGTCCCGAGTATAACTATCATGGAGAACGTGTTACTGAGCCCGGGATGGCTGGGAGCCGGGCACATCGAAGAGGTACAGTTTGTTTTTGGTTATCCTTTCAAACCCACAGAGCCAATTGAATTTTACGAATTTCCCGAGGAGGAGAAGGAGTTATCGCTACGCATGATTAGGTACTGGACTAACTTTGCCAGAACTGGGTAAGTAGAGTAGCTTTATTGCAATATAGTTACAGAGTGAGTCAGGAACAGGATACATTAAACAGGACCCTAATTTTGCCCGCCATTTCTCATTTATGATTAATATATCTATCCACATTCCACATATGTGCTTTCAACGGAAGGCTTATATTATTTGAATTTGCTGCAAAGATCATTCTCACTGGATAGGCCGAGTTACATTCATTTTAAATTAGGCAGACCATTTTGTGCCCTGTGCACGGATCCACATTTTAAATTCACGGCGTTCAATAAAGCAAACTACGCGGTCCCCGGGTTTCGCAACCATCTTGGTTTCGCGATCACCTGGCATCAGCAATCGACCCCATCAAGTTTCATGTCCATACATCAACGTTTACCCCATTTGACCTCCTTTGACCTTGAATGACCCCTGATGACCTTTGATCCGCTAACCAATACAAACTCGGTCTTCGTAAGGTCAAGGGACATCCACCCACCAAGTTTCAGGAACGTTCAACCCTCGGTCTCCGAGAAAATAGACGCGGTCAGACAGACACACTGACAGACAGACGACCGGTATTAATATGTACAATACTGCCCACAATGATGGGTATGGCTGTTTATATTCAATTAAAGAGACAATGGCACATTTAAAAAATAGTGCGCCCTCAAGATTTTTCAAAATCGATACTTTTGCATGGTTTTAAGGCTTTTATATACAAAAGCCCTCACCCGAAATGATTAAGGCCAAATCAGCTTCCTTATGGGTAAACAGAACAATTTCATAATTTAACGTCGCCGGCGACATTAAATTCAGCAGACGACGACAATGGCGTTTAACTCAAGAACACACGCGCCGTATGCATGTTTCCCACGCTATGCACACTGTTTCATCGGTCTATAACCTTTGTGGTTTTAATATCAGTGAGTACGAGTCAAAAATATTCATGTAATATACACATTTGTTGATTAAAGTTATGGAAAACTTAAAAGTTGGCCTACAAATTACCTGGATGTCTTTATCCCAATATCAATGTCCCTATCTATTTTGGGGTATGTTATTTTTATGTGTAAATTATATCTCTGTTCTTCCAACGGCCTAGACTATCATTTGAGAGCAAATTGAAGAAATTTCATATTTTGTGAAAATGTGCCAGTGCCGCTTTAAGTGGTACCATAATTTTACGAATTATTTTTGACAAGACGTTTTAAGATGTGGCCTGATTTGATCTACAAGATAAGAAAATATATACATAAGCGTTTTCTTCCCTTGGAACCAGGTAGAAAAATAAGAAATACAACCGAGTGGGCAATTGTTTGTTTGCCCCAAAACAGGGATAATAATTAAATGGGTAGGCAACAGTATAATTAAAAAAAATAACAAAAGAAGTTTTTCATTTCATTATGGCTGTATAATTATATATACGGATAAGCTATTCTTTTTAATGTATACTAGTTTCCAAGTCAGTTTGCCCATTATTAATCTGTTAGAATATATACGGCAAAGGAACAGACAAAATGTATACATGCTACGACGATGAGTACGACCAGGTATTGAATGAAATTTTAATTGAATGATATAAACGGTGCCAAGTAACATTAAAATGAATTTGGATAAGACCGTGTTCGGCCTCTTTGAATTTGGTTTAAAATTATATAATAGAAATTCCTTTTACAAATGGATTAATCGTGGATCACACATGAATAAAAATTTGAACAAAGACATTGACTTCATCGCCATCTCTCTCACAATGATATTAATTTTTGGGTTGCCCATTTTTTGGTAATTTAATTTATGGGCATTTGGGCAAGTTGAATTAACTGGGTTGGAAGATTGTCATTAATGTTGTGTTTTCATTCAACTCTTGCAGAACTGATGCATGTCAAGTTACTTTATTTTTCAAAGAACTTCTATGCTTCTTGATGGCAAAGAAAGCGAGCTTATGCGTGGTGAATTGTGACTGCATTTTGTGTGGTTAAACATCGTCAAATTTGATCTGCACTCAGTAAATAGAAATAAAATTGAGATTTCACCGTCTAAAAAGGGAAGAAATGAAATATATGAAAGATTTAATGTTGTATTATTCTCACAATCATTCATTACAAAATTCTTACAATAGTATCCCACCTGTTATGCAAATATTCTTTTTTAAAACAAATTTGCATTTTATTGGCTATTGGATATTTAATAAAATGGAATTGGAATTGCTAAAATATTCTTTATTTATGATATAGGAAACGTTCAAGATTGAATATTCTGTTATATTATATTTTTAGATATAGTTTCGAACCGCAATTCTTTAAAATATCAGAATGTCTCAACGCTAATACAGTAACTTACTCTTAAAAATGTCCACAGAAATCCAAACAAAGAATCACCCTCATCACAGCCATATAATGACGAGCGAGCATGGCCGGCTTTCACCATTCCTGAATTACAGTACAAAGAAATTGCTGTGAATCTGACGAGCGGCAGTGGACTCAGAGCTGATGAATGCCACTTTTGGAATGTTCACTTGCCGCAACTAACAACGTTTGCAGGTAATTTTCTTAACCTACGAAACTTCTAAAAAGACATAGAAACCTTCCTTTAAAAGAAGTAACTTGTCGTTTTTAATTTAACTTTACATGTCAGTAGTCCAAGTTGAGATTTGGTAAAAGGTAGTACTTTGTAATCTCATGAGACTAACGTCTAAATTTGCAAACGAACGTTTTTGTCATACGATTAACATTACTAAGAAGGGTATAGACAAATCGGCGTGACTGAGCAACGCGTGGTTGACTTTAACCGTTTCCTTAAGGGCTTACAATGTAGGAGATATGTATGCATTATATTTTAGCTATTTCAATAAAACTAAGAGTGCCCATAGCACTGATATAAAACACATTACGACATGAGAAAGAACATCAGTGGTTCTAATCTTATGTTTTGTGGACCCTCTTATGAAAACATTACTTTTGATAGCCCTTTTAACATTGAATAATTTTTGAAATAACTCTATTTTGAAAAAATGAGTGGGTCGAATTATTTAAGCATAATGAGTATAATGGCAGGATCTTCATCAAAGGCAAACTGACCTCGAAACGTCAGGCCCACACTCTAGTATACAGTTTACCCACATAGGCTATTTTTGTGGAGAAGCAGTTGGTAACACCATTTACTTGTTCTTTAACTTATTCTTTATACAAATTAGTATAGCAATGATCAATTATGAACTATTGTACCAGTACAGATCGGATGTCTTCACTTTTTGGCTTTCAATCTAATGACTTAAACAAGAAAGTCATTTAAAACTATCCATCGGATTAAATGCACAAAATTGTATACTTTTCTCATGTCTTTCAAAATTAATATTTTGTGAGAGGGTCTACAACAAAAAACCTGTGGTTAGGAGCATTAAAGTCCTGCCTGACGTAGGTGTATGCTGCTGTATATGAGTGTTATTCTGAGTTATCAAAAATATGCAATCAAGAATGCACTCAACCCCTTAAAGAGACACTGGCACATTTGAAAAATAGTGCGCCCTCAAGATTTTTTCAAAATTGATATTTTTGCATGGTTGTAAGGCTTTTATATACAAAAGCCCTCGCCTGAAATGATTAAGACCAAATCAGCTTCCTTATGGGTAAACAGAACGATTTTATAATTTAGCGTCGCCGGCGACGTTTAATTCAGCAGACGACGAAAATGGCGTTTAACACAAGAACACGCACGCCGAATGCATGTTTCCCACGCTATGCACACTGTTTGATCGGTCTATAACCTTTGTGGTTTTAATATCAGTGAGTACGAGTCGAAAATATTCATGTAATATACACATTTGTTGATTAAAGTTATGGAAAACTTAAAAGTTGGCCTACAAATTACCTGGATGTCTTTATCCTCATATCAATGTCCCTATCTGTTTTGGGGTATGTTATTTTTATGTGTAAAATATATCTCTGTTCTTCCAATGGCCTAGACTGGCATTTGAGAGCAAATTGAAGAAATTTCATATTTTGTGAAAATGTGCCAGTGCCGCTTTAAAGAGACATAAAGACATTTCCAGAAAGAAGCGCCCCAATTTTTGTCGAACCCTGTTTTTTTGCACATTTGGAATGCTTACCAACGTATTAGATCACATCTTAAGTGAATAAGCTGAATACGCAGTCTTTATGTAATAGACCGTATTCAATATGACGTCAGTCACCAGCCATGTTGGTGGACAGGATGCACACATTCCAGGACTACAATACATTCACCTGTCAATCGATCCATGTTTAGCGACTGTAAAGGGATCATTGACAGGTGAATGTATTGTAGTACTGGAATGCGCCTATCTTGTCCACCAACATGGCTGGCTATTGAATACGGTCTATAAGATGATAATTTAGTATTCAAACACGTTTTTCTATAGGGGCGATTACGATTGCAGGCAAGCTCAAAAAAGGTTTGCAGTTGTCTTTTGTACTTGTTTGTCCAATAAACTTTCGAAACGTTCTCGGTAGGTGGTCTACAACCAATCCAGTATAATTTGAAAGAAATTCATATCCTCCGAAAAGCTCCTCCCTGTCAATTTAATGAATAGTTGCTTCAAGCACGCAACATAGAATGGCATTTTCTTTTTTCATATCTGTACAGCTGACCTTGAAGAGGTCGAGCGACAATGGCGAGAAGAGCTCTACTCCTGGAAATACACAGATATTGAGGAATGGAGGGATGCATTCGATAAATATCTGGAGATATCAAATAAGCAGCAAAACTAATGTTTACTTTAATAATAAACGAAGTGATAAACTGTGCAGCAAATTGGAATATATCAATGGGGATATTAGATTTAAGATTGAGTGTGATGGCGCTATTGCATGGTTTATAATGGACAAGATTAAACGATGGCAGACATGAGTGAATTAGTAACTACGCATAATGCATGCATGTCGTTTTTCATTAGTGGAGTTTGCGCACGAATTTCAACGGATTTCGAATTGAAAGTTATAACTTTCATTTCCAGGTCATTTTGATAGTCGGTTCGAAGTCTGTTTCCTAAAGGCACGTGAAAAACATGAACCATCGATAACAAATGATCAAATTAAAAATCAAATCAAAACCTTTATTTCCAAATCATTAAAAACATAAAAAAAAATATTACAACAACAACAATAAAATGTAAGAGGTGATCAAAAGGGCAATAAGGCCGAAATACTACCGAAATAAAATACAGAGTTATACAACAAAAGAAAATTATGCATATAAACTCGATACGACCGTGACCAACCATAGAGTCATTATAGTAAACGTTTAAAAGTCTGATTTAGGAACGTGTACCAACCTTGTGTGGAGGAAAACAGGAGAAACAGGAAACAAGACAGACAACAAAGGTAAGCTCAAATGGCCTCGTCTACAAGGTCACGGTTTATTCCGTACATGTTGACATGGTAGCTAGGACACTCTCTCACAGGGGACACTCAATTTCTTTACACCGGGCCACATTTATGAGAGGCGAGTGGATGTGAGCCACTACACCAGCCCGTCCTCCCGTAAGTTGGAAGTGAATACCACACAATCTAAGGGTGCATGTTGCATAACACTATGCCTTTGTAGACAAGCGAATCCTGGGCAGTCAACCGATCTACATGTATAAATCCTTATTATTGCGTAAGTACTCTAGCTCCCCCAGTTTTTGTGCAATTGGACATAAGGTGGACATACACAACCATTAATCATCATTGGGCCACCTAAGTCACTTTGGTGTATAAGACCTGGATGAAAGAAATCAATCAAGCCTATAGGGAATAAAGCATAAACCCCATTATAATTGAGAATGCTAGGGAGTATCATGCATTACTTACATATTGATTTTATTGCCTAGGTCCATTTGCACACTAAATGGGAGAGGTTCATACCTTTAGCCTTTATTTGCAGTAGCTTTTCAAAGGAATTATACATATAGTTTTATGCAACACACAACATTGGACTATGCGGTACTGTTTGCCAGCCCAGATCCCACAAGCCCAAAAGAGAGACATCAGAAATATACTTTGTCCCCTCACTGGGTCAGATATGATCCATTTGGCGAAGGAGGTGTTAACATTTTGAACCACCCTGTAAGTCAGTTTTCATATGGGAAAATCGGAATAGGTCTGTTCTCTTTATTAATTGTATTAACTGGTTGGTCATTTATCATGGCAGTGACGCTTGCCTAAGGTGTGAAATAACACAATTGACCTTTGAAAACCTGCTATTGCTTTTGTTGGTGTAATGCTCCTACCTTTGTAGTAGTTATCAAGTTATCTCCACGTGTACAAATACAAAATGCAAATAATTATACTGTACAACACAAAGTATTGATCGAAGTATTTTGAGATCATTGACGGTAACAGAGCACCGAGTTGAACATCATTTCATGCGATCAACCAACGCTTACAATGGCGAGATTAGTGTTATTCCTATGCCTATTAAGTCAAATAACCCTAGCCTTAAGTCAACCAATAGTAACCGTAGAACAAAAAAAAAAAAAAAAAAAAAAAAATAAACTTCTACTACGATTTTTTGTAGTCAAACGTGAGTGACCTATTAGTTGGCATTAGACCCGGGGAACAAAGATGAGGGAATAAAGTGATAACGGCTAACTGCGAACCCATCAATAATCAATCATACCTTTAGCCTTTATTTGCAGTAGCTTTTCAAAGGAATTATACATATAGTTTTATGCAACACACAACCTTGGACTATGCGGTACTGTTTGCCAGCCCAGATCCCACAAGCCCAAAAGAGAGACATACTTTGACATACTGAGAGAAATATACTTTGTCCCCTCACTGGGTCAGATATGACCCATTTGGCGAAGGAGGTGTTAACATTTTGAACCACCCTGTAAGTTCATATGGGAAAATCGGAATAGGTCTGTTCTCTTTATTAATTGTATTAACTGGTTGGTCATTTATCATGGCAGTGACGCTTGCCTAAGGTGTGAAATAACACAATTGACCTTTGAAAACCTGCTATTGCTTTTGTTGTTGTAATGCTCCTACCTTTGTAGTAGTTATCAAGTTATCTCCACGTGTACAAATACAAAATGCAAATAATTATACTGTACAACACAAAGTATTGATCGAAGTATTTTGAGATCATTGACGGTAACACAGCACCGAGTTGAACATCATTTCATGCGATCAACCAACGCTTACAATGGCGAGATTAGTGTTATTCCTATGCCTATTAAGTCAAATAACCCTAGCCTTAAGTCAACCAATAGTAACCGTAGAACAAGGGAAGGTAATGGGCAAAACTGTTCATTTTCAAGATGATTTTCTCGGTATTGAGAGAGATTTGGACGTCTACTTAAGTGTACCATACGCGGAGGCACCAGTTGGAGAAAGACGTTTCGCCGCACCACTTCAAAAGGTTTCCTGGCCTGCTGATGAAGTGTATAATGCTACCTATTTTCGTGATATGTGTATGCAGTCTGGTTTTGAAACCACGATGTTTACAATGAGTGAAGATTGTCTATATGTCAGCGTATATACGCCTAATCCAATGGTAAGTAAAATAACGACACTCACTTGTTGGATTAATGGCTCTGGAGTTCTGCTCTCCCCATGGTTCATTTGAACTTGAGAATATCCGGTCCTTCGGAGAGGATGTTAAGCCGTCGGTCCCATGTACATGGATAATCACGCCCGTACATGTAATTACAGCCAGTTTCGATAAAAGCAATAACAGCACATTTTTTCAAGAGCGCCCCCAATTTTCAAAATTTGATATTTTTGCACAGTTATGTTGGTAATTGTCTAGGAAACTACACCTGTGAACGAGAATGCTAAAAAATGGGTATTTTTCATAAAATAAGCGATTTTGTTATTAGAATTGGGATCCCAGATTGTATTTAATGGCAGAGCTGGAAATGCTAAGTTTATGTCCATCCATGATGAAATAGTGCCACCTCAAGAAAATGACCTCTATCTTGACTTGCCCGAACCAGTAATGCCCGAACAACAACTAATGGATGAGCGTAGACACGTACATGGAGCTATTTCATATTGGAAGGCCGTTTCCAGCAGCCGTTGAATTATTATCGGAGATCTCCGATATTAATTAGTCTAGTTACAAAATTCCTTCGTTTGCGACACAGACATTTTTCGAGCTTAACCATTCAAAGATACAGTTTACTAGCCAGTTACCAATGCAACCGTGTAAAAATCTCAATTTTTTGGGAAAATGGGGGCGCTCTTCAAAAAGAATGTGCTAGTATTGCTTTAAGTGTAGGGTGGAAGCCACTGGCTGTCCCTAGAACCCTGGGCTTCATTGGAAAGCAGTGTCTGAACACTGAATGATCTACCCAGACAAAATAAGACATAAAGAAATAAAAACGATATGGGAGAAACTACACCTTATTTTTTAAGACCACAGCCTGTGAACCACAACTGAAATAGCTCAAAAAGGTTGGTTTTGATGCCTTATTTGCATAAAGAAGCGACACTTTCAATGAGACTATGGAACCGTACATCGAGGAAGTGGTTGTGGTCTAGCGTTAGCAATCTTACCTTTGAGCAAAGGGCTCGATTCGAATCTCAGTGGGACGACTTGCTGGATTAAATTCGAGAACTCCATTTGGGATTTGATTTGTATAATAACAGACATTGATTAAAACCTGAATGCCACTTTCTCCATGTTCATTTGAATGGGCAAATGAACCATGAAAAAAAAAAAAAAAGCTTGCACTAACCCATCCGGTGTGTGGTTTTCGTACGGTGTTTGAATGTTGCCATATGGCGCTTTTAGCTGCTGCCTCCAAGTTGGCTTTGTTTCTTTATATTATTAGTTGTGAAGTCTCCGCAATTTTTGGCCTACAGACCACGATTTGAGATTAAATAACCGTTGATTATTATATTATTAATCGTGGTCTTCCAAAAAAAAAGGGTAATTATTTTTGTGAATGTGTTATAATACTTTAAAGTGACCGTTATAATAATCGTTGTCTGTCAGCCGCTGCAGCCCCATTACTGGTTTTACATCCACGGAGCGGTTATAGCACTGAAATTGGATATCAGATGGTACAGTGGAATCCCTCTAGCTGCTATAGGTGACGTTGTCATTGTCACAATGAACAACAGGCCCCTTCAGCCTTTGGATTTCTTACACAGGTATGGTAATTTCCCGTATGTTTGTCCATGTTCGCCTGTCTGTCCTTCCGCCCGTCTGTTTGCCTACCTAGAAATTATAGGACATTTTTGTGCCTACGTGTTGTTAGGTAGAAAATGCCTCAGTCAGAAATTAACTTGAAATCGCTAAACGCAGGTTATTGAATTGAACGTTAAGACTGAAATACGATTATGATTTTTCCATAAATAAATACAAATATTCATATCATGAGTGTCCGTGCTTGTCAGTCATAGCATAATTCTCCCATATCTCAGTACTTAATTATTGTAATCAGATAATGAAAATATTTCTTGATCCATATTTAATAATAGCTGACAACGCTTCACCAGGAAATTACGGAATGCTTGATCAAGCCGAAGCTCTTCGATGGATTAAAACAAACATTGAAGGTTAGTCCTTAACATTTATTAAACGATCAATTGCTTGCCAGCTTACCCGGGGTGAGCCCCGGGGGGAGGGGTACTCGACCCAAAATTTGGTACGGGTGTGCCTCCACCAGGTAAAAAAATCGACCCATATTTATAGTGACCAAATTGTACAAATATATGACCCATTTATATAGATGGCCTTGAAATTTCGCACCATTTTCATAGTAATCTTAGCAACATCGGCCCATTTTCATAGTAACTTTTTCCAAAAATCAGAAAATCAACCATTGTCAATGTGATTTTAGCGAAAATCGGAAAAATTGACCCATTTTCATAGTAAAATGTGACCAAAAATCGAAAAATGGACCCATTTATATTGTAGCAATGACCTCAAAAAGTGACCCCATCTTTATATTCGCCTGGTGGGAAAAACGACCCATTGTTATACTAAGGCGTGAAAATGCGACCCATATCGGCGGCACATGTACCTACCCTTTTCCACTGAGTACCCCCCGGGGGTGAGCATGTTATTAGAGTATCTTGTTTAACGCCAATATAGTCAGGCGAAAACATAATGTAAAGAAATGAAAATTTATGGGGAAATTATAATCTACAAAGCAAAGGCAAGAAAATTGAGGGCAAAATCAGGTTTTTTCACACAGAGGTACTCTGTGGTCATTACACCAGGGCGATCAATGTCTGAAAAGATGTATACAAGAAGCGTATCTTAGCAAGTATGCTTTCAAGGTTTTGGCTGTATTTATGATTGTACAGCCTGTCTAAAAATGTACAATCGAAAATGATTTGTTTAACAATACTTCTCAAAATAAGTAAGTGTTTTAAGTATCACATTAAAGAAAAAACCAGCCTTTCCAATACTTTTTGTTTCAATTTTTTAATCGAGAGTTTGTACCACTTTCTGCTTGAGTGAGAACGGTGAAAGACTTGGTTAAACATAAGTTTTTCACATTTAAACAGATTTGAAATATAAAGAAGGGATAACTTCATAAAAAAACTTTTAAAGATACGAAAACAGTTACGTAATGGTGGAAATGATCTTCAGTTAGTTTCTGGCTTTCCGATAATGTATAACATTCGACATAATGTTTTTTGTTAGGAGAGAATCATGACCGCAGAGCAACCTCAACAGGTGTGCGAAAAGTCATTTTTTCCTCAGGAGCAAGATTTTGGCCTATTATCGATTTCCTCAATGTGATCGATCCCCTCCTCTAGCTCTCCCTTCACCCATTCTTAAAATGGACGTAAACCGCACGTGAAATGTTAAAAATAAAAAAATGAGTATGGTGTTGTGTTTGTTTTCATTATATAGTAATGTGCAGAACTTTCTGAGTGCGAAATTGGCCCTAGAAACAAAGGTAGTTTCCCATAAACGACACACAACATTAAGCAAGTGAGGTGCAGGGGCCCATCCTAGGGCCCGGACTTGGGCCCTTGTAAGGGATGCAGGGGCAGAGCCCCAGCAGGGGTCCATGTCGGATCCCCTGGAAGCTTTTGCATTTTAAGCTATTCAGAACCTTTAAGATGACCTTTTTTGAAGAATAAGTAGAAAAAAATTCTTGTCTGATTTGTCCTCTACCACTTCACATCCCTTGATTCCTCATAATGATGGACCATCAACGGACTGGTTGACCTCAATCCGTAATGTCCTCACCCCTGTGTTGTAAAGCTTGTTGACTCGATCACTGATGGTCAACTCAGTTAATCATATCATAGTTAGCAGGCCTACTTATATTTTCTCAAAAACAAACATTATAGTGTGGAAATTGATTTCCTGTTTCCTCTTTTTCTTTCTTCTTAAAAAAGAATTTTGTTGATTCTTGAAGTGCCTGCTGTCTAGTCTAAGTGTTTAGCTTCAAAGTTAATGTTGACATTTTGGTTCTGTTTAATTCTTTCCAAAGCTTTCTGTGTTTAGATTTGTATTTCTTTTCCTCAGATTTGAGTGTTTCTAAGTTTTTTCTTCCACAATTCATTTTTCACAAACCACTTTAAATTCCTCGCATATTTTGCTAGGTTTCTAAATCTCAAGTCCTCTATTCCTCTTGATTTTTCAGCATTTAATTTTTTAAACCATCAGCACTAGTTCTTCAGCCTGGACTGACTTACCTGAACAACGTTATAAGCCGTGAAAATTTTGCACCATGTCATGCACTAATTTTCTGTCTTTGATATCCACAATCCCCATGTTCGCAAACCACTTTCATTTCTCTTTTCCTCATATTTTTCTGAGGTTTCTTTTCTTTTATATTTTTCATCGGTTTCTTTTCCTCACATTTCTCCTAGGCTTCTTTCCCTCACATTTATTATCCTAGGTTTCTTTTCTACAATTTCTCTGGATTTATTTTCCTCACATTTCCCCCAGATTTCCTATATTCCACTGGGTTTCTTTTCGTCTCATTTCTCCTACGTTTCTTTTCCTCATATTTTTGCTAGGTGTCCTCTCACTTTTCATCCAGGTTTAATTTCCGCATACTTCTAAACTTTTTCCCACATTTCTCCTAGGTTTCTTTCCCTCACATTTCATCTAGTAGGCTTCTTTCCTCACGTTTCTTCTAGATTCCTTTTTCCTCACATTTCCCCAAGGTTTCTTTTCATCACATTTCTCCTAGGTTTCCTTTCCTCACATTTCCCCATGGTTTCTATTCCTCACGTTTCCCCTAGGTTTCCTTACCCAGAGTTCATCTCACCCTGCCGTAATGGCTATTAAGAGAACCCTTTGCCCATTATTTTCCTTTCCTTATTTTCCTCTTTGCCCCTTTTCTAACACTTTTTCCCTTTCCTTTTTCTTTATTTTTTCCCTCAAGTTTTTCGGCTTTCATTTTTGTACCCTTTTGTCTCATTTCCTCAATTTGAGCTCTCATTTCCTGTGAGCGGCGCTCCCAGCTCCCGCACTTTTTGCACCCCTGAACCTCAATTTGCCTTTAGAGGGCAGAGGTTTTATGGTCTTGAAGTATCATGAAACGCAAGGTCCTACCGATACGTTGATACTTTGCTTCCAAATTCAAATTTGTATTGACTTCAAAAATTAGTTAATGTAATATTTTTAAACCATTTCTTTGGATTTGAGTCTCTGTTTTGATTGCAATTATGTTCCTTCTGGCATGATTTTAAAATTTTTGAAATAAATTCAAAGCTCTATTTTATTGAAACATGCAATAAATGATTTGTATTTGTCTATTATTTATGTAAAGAAAATATTTGTTTGTCATGGATTTTTTTTCTTTTTTGGTGTGATGATAGGTATTGATGAGAAATTAAAATCCTGAAATTTTGAGCTTCATACTGCCTTTCGTTTTCCCTCAGCAGAATTCAGAAATTCAAGGGGGGTCACCACCAAAAATGCTGTGTGGTGCGAAAGACACATTTGAAAGGGCCATAAACTTGTAATGGAACCCTCCAGAACTTTGAAAATCACTATCTGGGGTATTTTTTGGGTGTAGAATTCAAATCTGGCTTCCAAAATGTGATAGCTTCTTTACCTTTAAAGTTATTGGGGTGTAAAAATGCAATATCTTTCATCTTGGACCAAGTTTGGGGGGGGGGGGTCAGAACTCCACAAGGAGTTTTTTATTGTCCACTTTTTTGTTAATCTGAGTCACACTGCAGGACTTTCTACCAGTACAATAATAAATATATTCGGTACGTAATAAGTGAGTGACAGCCCATTGAAAAATCCTAATTATCCATTTTGACATATATTGACCCCCCTGAAAATCAATGTTGACATTCCACAGCACCCCTCTACTTTAGATATGTTGAAGATACATCACTAAAGAACTATTCTTGAAAGAACCAGCTTGGTGTCTTGATGTCTTCATTGTTTTCAACACAAAACACTTTTGTTGATATCCCCATAGAATGCATATGGTGATATTCACTGTGCATGTACAATGACCTCTGGGTCACGTATACCTTTGTGTGGTAACTGTGAGTGTGTATTTTGTTGTGAAAAAAATGAAGACACCAAGCTAGTTCTTTCAAGGAAAGTTGTTTAATGATTTATCTTCAACATATCTGAAGTAGAGGGGTGGTGTCGAATGTCAACATTGGTTTTCAGGGGGGTCAAAATGTGTCAATAAAGTACAATTACCATTTTCAATGAGCTGTACCTCATTTATTTACTTTTCTAATGTGTTCATAATTGTATTGGTTTAAAGTTCTACTACGTAACTCTGATTGACTAAAAGATGGGCAGTAAAATTATTCTTACTTTTGGAGTTATGACCCCTCAAACTTGGCCCCGAATGAACAAAGGTGCATATTTACGCCTCATTAACTCCAAAAGTAAACACGCTATGAATTTTCTGATGCCAGATTTGCATTCTACACCAAGGTGACCCCCCTAAATTTCCAATTCAGTTTCAGTTTTCAGTTTAGTTTATTTACCATACGTAGGCATATCACATTTACAAGAACAAAAGTTGAGAATGGAAGGGTAGTCAAATGAGAGCAAGGCTCGGGAGATATTGACCACCCTTAATACATGTGCGAGTAGACGAGGACAAATAACGAAAAAGAATATAAATAATAACACAGGTGCAGACTAAAATTGACAAGACGAGTGATACAAATAACGTATGTTGGCAAAGGCGATTGACATAATTTAAAGTGACAAGAGAAGATTTGTTGAGAATACGAATCTCTCGCAAACTGCACTGGATCAGTTTGTAGGGCATCCACCGAGAACCTTTCAAAAGTTTATTGGAGAAACAAGTACAAGAACAAAGAAAGAGAAGGCCGCAAACCTTGTTTTGAACTTGCCAGCTATAGTAAACGTCCCTATAAAAAAAAATCATGCACTGAATTTCTGTCGTGTCGTATCTGGTTACACAAAGACGTCGCATCCGACCAATTCACTCCAGAAGTGATCTAAAACTAGAAAAAAACAGGGTTCGAAAAAAAACAACAGCAAAAAATGGGTGGGCGTCATTCTGGAAATGTTCTCATGTCTCTTTAAGGTGACACACAGACTCGTGCTCGGCGTACCACGCTAGACAGTTTGAGCCTATAAATATCGGGTGCGGCGTGACAACTCACAAAATCAGCGAAAACTGAAAGCAGCGATACACCAACCAGGATCTGTGTCAGTACGACGTTTATGATTACAGCATGTAAATGTTATTTTTTTAACAGAAATATAGTATAATTATTGGTATAATTACAATAAATGCTGTTTATATTTTGACTTAAACTTGGCCAATGACACAGAATTGCGGATTGAGGTTTCAATGCCATTCCACAGCAAAGGACCCTGTCTTCTGATTGTGTTACGCGCAAGATCTTTAACAAAATTAACCGGACGATACAAATCAGAAGACCTGATCGCGTAGCTATGAGTAGCATTAACGGGTGTAAAAAAGTCCGAAAAATTGGCCGGGAGTTGATTATGACTAAACTTAAACATAAATAAGGCTTTATGGAGTTTGTGAATATCGTAGACCGTACGGGTTTTAAGCTGGGCAAACAATGGTGGTGTGTGAGCAAGAAACTGGGAATTCGTACACAAACGAACAATTCTCTTCTGTTTAAGATGAATTGATTCCAAATGACAATTGTTTTTGTCAGACCAAATTAAATTAATAGAGTAATAAATATGTGGCAAAACTAAAGTGGTATATAATGAACATAAAACATTCACATTCAGGATTTGTTTGAGCCTATAGAGTATTCCAGAGTACTTGGAAACAAGATTAGCAACCTGTGAAGTGTGTTGCTTCCAAGTTAAACATTGGTCTAAAATAACGCCCAGAAATTTGGTTTGAGTTACTCTGGAAATACATTTATTATCGATAAGAATTCTAATATCATCATAACGGCGATTACTAAACTTATTTTTAAAAATCATAATAGTTAGTTTTATCGACGTTAACAGATAATCTATTGGCTTTGAACCATGCAGAAATCTTAGAAAGTTCATGATTCACTGAATTAATAACTTAAAGATAGTTTAAGTCATTATGTGAAGCCAAAATATTTGTATCATCAGCATACAGGATAAAAGTAAAATAATTGCTGGTATGAATTATATCATTAATGTATAAAATAAAGAGTAATGGTCCTAAGATCGACCCTTGAGGGACACCACAAGAAATGTTTAAAAGAGAAGATTTATGTTGGGTGAAGGAAATCTATTACTATTGAAATATATTACTGAGGTAACTTTTGAACCACTCGAAGGCAGTACCGCGAATACCATAATGAAAGAGTTTTGATAAAAGAATGTCATGGTTTATGGTATCAAATGCCTTCGAGAGGTCCAAGAATATACCAAGTATATGATTGTCTTTATCAAGTTCGGAAACGATCGTATCATAAGCTTGAAGGACGGCCATTTCAGAGGAAAAATTAGGACGGAAACCAAACTGATTATCGTGAAGTAAATTATACGAGAAATAAATTTGTATAATCTTTTGTGAATTAGGCGTTCCAGAATTTTTGAAAAAAACTGGTAGAACAGAAATAGGCCTATAATTGTTAAATGAATGTGGATCACCAGTTTTAAAAATAGGGACAACTTTAGCAATCTTCAACTTATTAGGAACAAGACCAGAACTTAAAGATA